>CATIWC010001928.1:0-108537 GCA_948472305.1 Vicia faba
AAAATTAACTATTTACAAAAAAATGAATATTTTCAAGAAAATGTTTTCAAATATAAATAAAGATAATAAATGAAAATAAGTAAATTTTTTGTATTATTTTTGAGTTTTGTTTAAAAAAGAAAATAGTTTATTTACATATGTATACTTAATAAAATAAAATAAATATCAAATAAATATGAAAAAATATAGAAAATTATTTTTGGCATTTTTTATATTTAGACAAAAAATAATAAAGTCAGAATAAAAAATAAAAATGTCAAAATGATAATATTTAAATAAATGGGCCAGGGGGGTGTGAACAGAAAATAGGGTGTTAGAAGTGAAACAGACAGGGCCCCAGCCCATCCAGACTTCTTCTTCTTCCTCTTGTTCACAAAACACGCGCTTCTGTGCATCAATGGCTAACTCCTGATTCTTTAATTTTTTGACAAAACTCACAACATGAATATTGTAGAGAATTAAACAACGAATTCAACCATAAAAAAAACTCGGATTACTCTCAAAGACCAGAGAGAATTTCTCTGGCCCTAATTTCTAACCTAGTTTTTTCAGAAAGTTCATGAGTGAAATTCTCTCAGCACGATTAATGTAAATGAAAACTAAGCATATGTATGACTTCAGGGCTATGAGTACAACATATTTCATCCACAAACCTAAGCCTAACCATTCCTAAATAGGTAGATAGAAGTCCATGAAATACCTGTTTCAGTTGACTTCGAGCTGGACAATGCAACAACCTTCAATGGTGTTTGAGCTTCTCTTGAGCTGCCTGAGGTCCAAGGAAGCTTCTCCAATGCTTGGCTTGCTTTGAAACAACTTGAATCGTGCTGTAGAACTCAACCTGCAGAGCTTTGAAATGAAAATGGAAAAGTGTGTTAGAGGTGTTACAGCTTGCAATGGGGGCCTGGGATAGTTCAAGTGAGTTGATTGGAAGGTGTTTGAACTATCTTTGGACAAAAGGCACGATGGAATTTTGTTGTGGCTTGCAAAATGCAGAACCTGCCCTGTTTTGCAGAAAAGTAGTGGTTCTGAGTATGAGGAGGTTTGAGTGATGAAAGGGTCGTGTTTTAGGCTTGTTGGGAGGTATGGAACTTGTCTACAATGTTTGTCTAAGCTTGTGTTAACAGATATGAGAGATTGCTTATGTTTGGCAACTTTTCTTCTTTTTCAAGCAAGAGTGTGTCCTCTCCCAATGCAGGCCTGCACAAGCCCTAAATCATGTCTGCACCTTTTGCTCTTGGTTACTAGAATTAGTGGACTTGATCTTGCCTGAAAGATCTGGCCCCATGCCTCAAGGATTTGGTTTTGACATAAAGTGAAGTTTAGGCAAAAATGGCATTATTGCTTTTTCCTTTTAAGGCTTAAACTAGTGTATAATGCCCTAATGACCAAGGCAATACCTTATCTCAATGGATATGCATTAAATTAAGGAGTACAAATTGGTTTTGAGGCCTGTAATGGTGAACCAAGCTAGCTAGATCAGAATTGCAAATTGGTATGAACATGTATTGGCCATGGACAAAAGTGAGTTTTTGTCAACTTCAAGCATTCGATTCTCTCTAACCACAAGGGTGTTTGAGGAGTTCTTGGACAATTTGGAAAGCTTGGAACATGTACTACAGTCCATCTTTGAAATTCAACTTGAAATCCCAAGTGGAACTATGTGAAAAATGGCCAAGAACATGGGTCAAAATCCTGCCGAGATTAGGGCAAATTTTCCCTAAGTTAAAAGTTTTAGGTACCCTTGTTCCAAAAATCATAACTTGAGATACAAGCTTCTTTTGAGAAAACTTTGTGAATAAAAGTTGTAGACTTTGTGATGGAATATAACTTTCATGTTTCAAGTTTTGTTTGAATCCATTTGCATCTTGGTGAAAAAGTGGGACAAAGTTAGGAAAAAATAAGAAAATGTCATAATTTAGAAAATTTCTAAGTTATGAAAATTTTCCATTTTAAACCCTAATTTGCATTTTTGGGCTTCTTGATGAACAAGTTTCATAATTTGACATGTCTTGATGAAAAATAACTCTTGGCACTTGATTTTGACCAAAAAGTCAAAGTTTGACTTTTTAGTGTACAGTCAATTTTGATCAGTTGACTGAAAAATTCACCTGTCAACCCTATGCAATTTGAGATCTTCTGAACTTGTTGAATGGGACAAGACAATGTCATTGAGTCCTTATGTTCATGGTTGAGCTTGATTTTCCATTGGTTAGGTCAAACAGTCAAAAGTTGCCTTTGTACAGTCAAAACCCTAAAAAATGACCATTTTACCCTTTTGGTGATCTGATCAAATTTCTTGTAGAATTGTGATCCAAACTTGATCAAATGGTTCATGAGTTCATAATGTTGATGTGGGTCAAATTTTATGAGGTTTGACTATCAATTGGCCATAGTTGACTTTTTTCCTAATACAGCTGATTTTAGGTCAACTGTCCAATTGACTGGGCAAAAATTTGACTCAATGCTTGAAGCTTGGTAGGGATAAACTTGTGAGTCCAACATGAAGTATGAAAGTCCATTTGGGCATTATGGGTCAAAACATCCTTGTGCAAACTCAAACCCTAATTTAGGTCAACAGTGCAAGTAAGTGTCTTTAGCAGAGCAAACTCTAGCTTGATCTTCAGTTCTAAGAGTCTTGTGATGAGAAAATGTTGATGAAATGGGAGGGCAAATTTTGGGGTACAACACCAGGTTTTCCACATTAGAAACAAACCACACCAGCAGCAGAATCTCCCCTACTAGTCCTCTGACCCTGAGCAACTTTCTGTTTACCTTTAGCAGTTGGGGCATCATAAGGCTTACCACGATTCTGTTGGTTCTTACCTCTCTTCTCACTGATAATCTTATAGTGAGCATTATTATCCTCTTTGTAAATTTTACAACTATCAATCAAATCGGCAAGGACACGAATCTTTTGGTATCCAACTGCCTTCTTGATCGTGCAACCCATTCTCAAACTTGATGCACTTTGAAAACTTAGCATTTTCCTCACTATAGTGCGGATAAAACTTAGCCAACTCAGCAAACTTTGCAGCATACTCAACAAATGACATACTCTCTTGCTTCAGCTAAAGGAACTCAATTTCCTTCTTACCACGAATGTCTTCAGGGAAATACTTCCTCAGAAATTCCCTACAAAACACAACCCAAGTGACATTTTTACCTGCAGCTTCCAACCTTTGACACGTCTCTAGCCACCAGTCATCAGCTTCGACTGCTAGCATATGAGTACCATATTGAACCTTCTGCGCTGGAGTGCAGTCCATCACATAGAAGATTCTCTCAATCTCTTTCAACCAATCCAACACTCTGTCAGGATCATACTTACCCTTGAAGGTAGGCAGATTTTCCCTCTGGAAAGTTGCCAAACTACGAGACCCAACATTCCTGTTCGTGTTCGGATGATTCTCCATAGCACGCGCCATTGCTTCTAAAGCAGCAGAAACAAGTGCATCATCATTCCTTCCAAGCATCTCAACTTATCACTACAACATGAACAACGGTTAAAACTCAAATTAACAATACTTGATTGTTAAGCAAAACTACGACTCGACAACTTGGTCGGACGAATCGACTTGCTCTGATACCAACTTTGTAACATTCTAATTCTACCCGATAATATATATAAATCAGAGTTATAAAAATTCTACAACTGAATCAGGATGCCACAAATTCAACTTAAAACAACGACATTCATTACTGATACATAACACATTAAACTTGGATGAACTAATAGCAAAGATAATTCAATCTTAAAAAGAAACATCAACTTTCATAAATACACAGCGAAGTCATAATATTTAACTTAAAGGAATGTAAGATCTTTGTCCCACTAAGACAACTTAAATAACAATCATTTAAAGAACAACAACTTAAAGTTCAATCAGCTAAAATAATAACAACAATAAAATAACAAGTGTTCATCCCCCCGAGTGTTACGTATCAGAGCAATGACACCTACTTGAACTACTGAAGGTAAACCGCCTTCACTCTGGATTACCTGATTGTTACCAACATCGGGGTAACATTCAAACAAAAGGGGTGATATATTGAACATTATAATAGAATGCATAATAAATAAAACATTAGAATTAGTTCATACATATTCACCACTTCTCAAATTTTTAACAACATAAGCATAATTAGATCAACCATACAATGACTTAGAATGAAACTCATCTTTATGCAAATGCATGTGGTACCAATGGAGCAGAACTCCCATATTAAAAATTCTGCCAATAAATAGAGGCATCAACAAGGCATAAGCCTTCTTCGCAGTTTGCCAATCCAGGCCATCGCAAAGTATGCAAATGTATATGACTCAATGAATTCACTATCACATACTCATAACAATCATCATTTATCGCAAGGCATAAGACTATATCACCATTATTACCAGTAAATAGAGGTAATTCATCATCATTTAAAATTCCATGCAACTTCGCATTATCAACAAGAATTCACAGCGACAATCACAACAATACAACAACTTAACATAAATCAACATTAGCCATAAGCCTACCACATCAATCAACGATTCAATCATTAACATAATCAGACGACAACTTAATGATAATTCACACAACACTGGCAACGATAAAACATAACATGTACGGGCAAAAGGGATAGAGAACTACATGCCCCTCGACATACATAGCAACTAGGACAACATAATAACTAATTCATACTCCTCAACACGCACAGAGAAAATAGAATAACAACTAACTTATGCTCCTCGACACGTCCTGCAACCTAATACCTCTCGACAATCCAACACATAACCCCCCCAACACACCTTGCAGCCTAAATGCCGCTCGGTACCTAACACCATCAGCATCCTCCTGACCACTAGTTCGCCCAATAGCACAGACACAATACAACGTCTTAATGACCACGCCACTATAATTCATAATTTCTGGCCAACCGCTCGGAATAACACAACAACATGCAACTATATTTCCTATTAACATATTGATTAATCATACAAGACATGTCACGCAGAAACCTCCCTAAAATGAACACTTCAACAATTTACTAATTTTCCTACCAACCGCTCAGAATATGCTAACGTCCTAATGACCATCCCGACCAGTGATCAACTATTCTAACCTGTCCATCGATTAAACCGGGGAGTCACACAGATAACTCAAAACATCCACAACAAACAACCGGGCAACTTCGATAGCAAATTCCGAAACATCAACGTACAACAGGCCTACAACGACCAATTCCCACGTGATACACATCATAAATCCCATTATAAGGTCAGAACCACACCCTTACCTAGATTGAAGGTCGCTCCACCAAAACTCTGGTCGTAATTCTTGATTTGCTCTGCTCGACACTGGGCAGCTTGCTCCTCTTCTGCGCAGCTCTTTCGGTCAACATAAAGAACTTCTTATTCTCTAACTAAAACAAATCCTTGTGTCAGCTTAACCTTATTTTATATATATATATATATATATATATATATATATATATATATATATATATATATATATATATATATATATATATATATATATATATATATATATATATATATATATATATATATATATATATATATATATATATATATATATATATATATATATATATATATATATATATATATATATCCTATTGGGACTAACCTACACACTCCTACTTTACTACTTCTAACCAATAACATAAGTCAAACACTATATATTCCCTTAATTCCAACATTATTATTATTAATCAACTAATTAATTAATTAATAATAATCTAACAACTTATACCAATAATTCTCAACATCTCGCAACTTCGACAAATAATCTAAAAATAATTTAATTAATTAAATTAACGTGCATTACAACTAATCATGTAACTTTTGATGTTAAGAATTTTATACTTTCAGGTTTGAAGGAAAATCCGTACAACAGGAATGAAATGAGAGATCCTTGGGAGCATCTCAAAAAATTCCATGAGACATGCTTGATGTGCAAGCCAAATGGTGACATTACTTACGATTAGGAAAAATTACATTTGTTTGGTTTTACTTTGATAGGTCACGCTAAGGATTGACTACAATGCATCTTAAATGGTACTATTCAGACATGGAAAGAACTGGAAGACAAGTTTTTAGAGAGGTGTTACTCAATTGCTCAGTCTGTGGAGAGAAAATTCATAATTTCCAACTTTGATCAAGAAGAGTCTAAGTCTTTATATGATGCATGGAAATATTCAAATTATTGCTTTGCAAGTGTCCTAATCATAGTATGAATCCTATGAAATAAATGATACACTTTATCAGTGGGATGAAAATACAAACAAGAATTCTTCTCAACACCTTAGCTAGAGGTATGTTAAGAGCAAAGACATATGAGGAGTTGAAAAGGTTGATAGATAATATGTGTTAGAATGAATATCGCTCAAGTGAATGAGTGGTGAAACAAAAATGTATTCATGTAGTTGATTTGAACACATCATTAATAGCTTAAATAGAGGTACTTTCTAAACAGTTAGTTGTTTCCCAACTAGTACGAGTAAATGTGATTCAAATTCAGACATTAAAGTGTGATTTTTGTTGATATGGACATGCAAATGGTAATTTCAGAGTAGAGGTTGATACTATTGAATTTCAATATGCAAATTTTCTAAAGAAAATTTTTCACTCTACGACACGTGTGTCCTTCATTCACATTCGTCTAAACCATTAACTAACACCTTCATCTCTAAATATTGAGTTTTTCATGGAGACTAGCGGTACATTAGGGTATCTAATGTTGTTGTCTAAAGTTTGTTGTTTATTACAGGTGCATATATCATTTCTTGAATGTGGTTTGGAATTTGTTGTCATCTATCAAGAAGAGAGTTTCATTATACTCCAATGAAGACTTTGGTGAGATGAATTATCAATTATATGTATGGTGGGGATGAGAGTTGTCCATCTTTGGTGGAGTTGGAGAAATATTTCTCAAAGACATAGTTAGGAGTTATCCAATCAATGCATAACTAATGGAAATCAGTCAGACAAGAGATCACTAGGATTAGGAAAACTGCCACATACAAACAATTGGAGCAAGTTATCGTGGACATCAAGGTTATTCAATTAAGATCTTTTAGATATATCAATTTTGTTAGCAATTGGGTGGTGTGATCGGTGGATCTGGAACTGACTGTTTAACGCTGGTTCGCGAAATGTCGCGGAAGCAAGAGTCGCCACCGTCTTTTATTTTCTCCAACATGGACAGGACAAAAGCACAGCAAAATTCCTTATGAGATTGTTTCTCGGTTTGGGAGGTAGATTTATAGAAAGGGAAGGTGTTAGCACCCTTTCTATCCATGGTTATCCATGGGCTCTTAGATACTTGCTCATTGTGTTTTCAAAAGTGTTTTCTTTTCAAATGTGAGTGAGTTTGAAAAAGTTTCGTTTAAAGATTTCAGATCGACTCTTGTATCAGTCCTCAAGAGTGTTTGAAAAATTGTTTTTGAAAGCTTTTTTGAAAGTGTCTGTGTGAAAAGAGTTTGATTTGTTTTTTAATAGAGCAAGTATCTACGAGTCATCTATCTACCCTAAGGAATTAGGTTGTGTAAATGTCCTTAAGGTAGTGCCATCCCACCATTGAGAGGTAGGTAGCACCACCGTTGGAGGTGTTCGGGTCAATTCGTTTTTTGGGACAGTGTGGTCACCAGAGCAATAGTAGGACACCTTAGAAGCTACCCTTATGCCATTGATCCTTTTTAATTCGAGGCAACTTTTCCGAGGCAACTGGATCATGTCATGGACATAAGGACTTACTAAAACGTCCTATACTCGACGACCACGTTTCGAAGGCAAAGCAACAGTGAGGCGTACCCTAAGAGTGGTGTGTGAATTTGTGTGTTATTTTCATGTTATGTTTTATCTTGTACATGTATCATGGTGATCTACGCTTGTTTTTAATTTAGGCCATACATTCTTTCATGCAATTAGAATTTAAAAGTGCGGAAATTTAAATGCGGAAAGATAAATCATACGCTATTACAAGGCGCGGGTCTATACATCACCAAAATACAAAGACTCGTTTTGAATAAAAATGCGGAAAGTAAAACCTAGTTACTATTACATGGCTTGAGCAATTACATAATATTTACAAGAAAAATAAGAATAAATGCGCGAAAAGAATAGAAAATAGAACGTTCGAGGGCGTTGGACCCTTTTGAAATTAAATGGAATTAGAAAGCTAATTAATTATTTAATAAAAGAAAAGGAATATTTTTTAGGTTTTTGTATTTTATGAAATAAAGAAAATTAAAATTAAAAGAAACCCTAATTCTAAGTTATTTTTAATTATTAATGAAAAATGTTAAAGTTTAACCTAATTTATGCTAATTAATTATCTACATATTTATTTACAAAATATTTAGTAATTAATAATAATAATAATGATGAGAAAATTATTTGTTAAAAAAAATGAAAAGGTTAAAAAACCCTAATTTCTACATATTTTATTAATTTAAGAAAATATTAAAGTTTTAAAACCTAAATTAACTAAGTTAATTGTTAGAGTTTATTTACAAAATAAATTAATTTAAATATTAATTAAACATATTTTAGTTTCTGATTTTTTTATTTATGAAAATTAATTTATGAAATTAAAGAAAACAATTAAAATAATTAATAGAATTAAGAAAGAAAAACAAATTAAAAATTAAAAATTGATGCAAACCATGGGGGGTATCAGGCCCATTTAAGAGGTTTTTTGGAAGTAATTTGTCCCATTAGACAAAAAGCCTTGTTTGACTTTCTAGCATCACGTGCGTGTTCATTGACTCCTGAGTACCGTGGTCTGCATTCTTTGGCCATTGGATTGGGTTTCATGGCCATTTGTGTTCTGGCTGTTGGCCATTTGTGTTCTGGCCTCAATGTTCCTTAATCTTCTCAGGATGTCTGTCTCGCCATGTATTGGTGTCATGCATAAGTTGTTCTTTTGGCCATTTGGCTTTTGGCTTTTGGCCATTTGTATTTTGGCCTAAACGTCCCTTAATGAACCTGCATGGGATCCTGTCTAAATCTGCAGTGTTGAATCTCACGAACACATTAAATAAAATCATAAAATGCAAATAAAGCCAATATATGAAGAAATTTAATGTTTAGGCACAATATGGCATGTATGAATGATTATACCCTTTTGATCATGGAGATCAAATCAATCTTACCCTTACTGAAAAATTAGTGACCTGAATATTAGTGACATGAATGCTTTTATGCCCTTTGGATCATGGAGATCAAGCCAGCCTTATCCTTACTGAAGAAGTAGTGAGGTGTTGGTTTGTAACTGTGATGGCTTGTTTGTAGTGAGAGAGGGATTTGTAATAAGGATTTCAAGGTTTTAGGATTCTTGAAAGAATTTGATATTCTAACAGTGTTGTGGCAAGGTTTTTTTCTCTCTTTTCCTCCTCTCTGGTTTGTGTGAAAAGAAGGTGATTATATACTGGAAATTAGGGTAAAGAAAATGGGCTTTGAATGTGCAATTGGGCCTCCAATGTTCACTTGAGTTCGTCACTTTCCAGGCTAAATCGCAGGGACTTAAGTGCAATTTTTGAAGTTGAAATGTGAAAAAAAAATGTAGCCTACATCGAGAACTAACTCCTGTCCAAAAATTGGCTCAATCGGATAAACGGTGAATTAGTTATGAATTTTTGAAGTTTCAGCTCAGACAAACCTATTTTAGGCTCCAGTGTCGACTCTGACACGTTCTTCAATAAAAAACTGGTATTGATTGGAGCATAATCCGGTCTCGACTTTTGAAGCAAAGTTGTAGATCTATGAGTCAGGGACCTTGTGTAAAAATATGAGCCCAATCCGATAAAAATTGACCGAGTTATGAATTTTTTAAGTTTCGGCCCAGATGAAATAATATTCAGCATTCAGGATTTTCAGCGTGTCACGCACTCTGAATAAAAAATGAAGGCCTTTTGAATACCGTTTGAACTCAATACCTCCTGTGAAAATGTAGCCAACTCAATTTGTGAAATTTTGGCGCCGGAACCAGCTCGATACGATGAAAATCGACCAAGTTATGATTTTCTGAACATGACGCAAATAAACTTCTGTCACAAATTTTCTGTATGAAAATACTTGATAAATCCACATTTTTGAAGACCTTCTGATCGAAATTGGCTTCCAGCCGTGAGATATGAAAACGTAGATAATGTCAAGACGGAATTTTGGCCACCGGAACGGGTTCAAAACGAGTCACGATCTTCAAGTTATGAATTTTTTAGCGCGTAAAAACTGCACTTTCAGCATACTTTTTCACCATATTTCTTCGAGAAAACTCACACAGTCGGATACCTTCTTTAAAGAATTGACTCTTGAGCCGAACCTGAATTTGAGCATAAGTTAGGACATTAAGGAGCACTTGAGGTCATTTGGAGATGAATCTTGCTAAACCTTAAAGAATATGGGAGGGCAAATTTTGGGGTACAACAGTTGCTCCTGTTCAATCTTCTTAAACCCGAGGATATAGATTGGCTTTCGGGCCTTTCGTGATCCGAAGGTGGAAGATGATTGAACACTAGAGTGCCCAGAAATTTGCACTCGCATAGTGGAGTATCATCAATGTGATGTCGAGAATGGGCTTACAGATGCCATTTGGAAAGATGATGGATAGGAGGATGGGCTTATAGATGCCATCTGGAAGTGTGACAGAACCTTCTTGGGAATGGGCTTATAGATGCCATTTGGAAACTGTTGGTATGTGGATAGGCTTATAGATGCCATCTAGGTGTCGATCGCGTAAGAGATTCCTTAGCGAGAACTTGCGTACCTGAGAAAGAAAGATAATTACCTGGCCTGTTACTGGGGTTGATCTTCAAACTCTTTATGCAGATATGCCCTGGCTGGATACAGGAATCGAAACTGGAATTAGTCGTCAACAGATATGCCCTGGCTAGATACAGGAATCGGATCTTCAAACTCTTCAGACATGCCCTGGCAGGATACAGGAATCGAGTCTGGAATTAGTCGTCAACAGATACACCCTAGCAAGATACAGGAATCAGATCTTCAAACTCTTCAGACGTGCCCTGGAAGGATACAGGAATCGAGTCTGGAATTAGTCGTCAACAGATACACCCTAGCAAGATACAGGAATCAGATCTTCAAACTCTTCAGACATGCCCTGGCAGGATACAGGAATCGAGTCTGGAATTAGTCGTCAACAGATACACCCTGGCAAGATATAGGAATCGGATCTTCAAACTCTTCAGACGTGCCCTGGCAGGATACAGGAATCGAGTCTGGAATTAATCGTCAACAGATACACCCTGGCAAGATACAGGAATCGGATCTTCAAACTCTTCAGACGTGCCCTGGCAGGATACAGGAATCGAGTCTGGAATTAGTCGTCAACAGATACACCCTGGCAAGATACAGGAATCGGATCTTCAAACTCTTCAGACGTGCCCTGGCAGGATACAGGAATCGAGTCTGGAATTAGTCGTCAACAGATACACCCTGGCAAGATACAGGAATCGGATCTTCAAACTCTTCAGACGTGCCCTCAACGGGACGATGAGAGAACCTTGAACGATTTCTACCTCAACGGGACGATGAGAGAACCTTGGGCGATTACTACCTCAACGGGACGATGAGAGAACCTTGGGCGATTACTACCTGTTGGCTCCTAAACTCGACACCCTTGTTTTATTAATATAAACCATTAATTGAGAGGGATGGTTTCGACCAGCTAATTCTGTCGAAATGCTCATCAGAAGATGGCAAGGTACTTAGAGAATTTCTTCTAAGTAGGAATCTTCTTGCCTTCGACGTCGAAGGTGCTCCTCGACAAAGGTGTTCGATGCTCAGGGTGGAGCGGTTTGAGATTCAAATATTTGGAGGGAAAACGGTTCCCAGCGGTTACCAAGTGCAATGTGCCAAGATCAGGAGCGTCGAATGCTGTGAGCATGCCAAGTGGAGTCATCTCGAAGCAGCGTAACCGCCCGACGGTTACTTGAGATGTGTTTAGTATAAATACTAGTTGTTCACGTAGTTTTTCGCGTGTGTTCACAATTATATACAAGTCACTCATTTAGATTCAAGTACCCAGTGTGAGCGAAAGAATTGTTGAGAATGTATGTGTGAAACACCATTTAACTTAATCAAAGTCATTTATTTTCCAGAACTTTATTGCCTTTCATTTACTTTTCCCAATCGAAGCCTTTATTTAAAGCTTTCTTTTATTCTACCAAGTTTTCTTCTTCATGCAATTTACATAAAGTATCTTTATTTTCTTGTCATTAACCATCATTAAACTTAGTCAAAACCCCAAAAATCAACCATGTCTTAGGATCAATCTGATCGATCCTGCGAGTCACCAAATAAGTAACCTTTTGGAGGATCAACAGTTGTTTACCAATTTCCACGGTAAACAAATTGGCACACCTGGTGGGACCTTGTGTTGATTTTGAAGGTTAACCGTATTTACACAGAATATCATCTTTTTCGAGAAGTATTGCATGTTATTGAGAAGTGGTAGAATATACACTAACAATACCAATACTGCCAGAAGAAGAGAAGCGATGGCAAATCCGCCAAACAATAACGAAATCCCACATACGAATGTGGGAACAACGGTTATCCCAACCGTAAGTGAAGCGATAACCGCTGGTTCAACACCAGCAGTAACGGTCACACAAACGGGCTAATGCCTCCGTTCACTGGCCCCAGAGTTCCTTTAGGAACTCCCCCACCAAGGGGAAATCCAGGAACAAGGCCTTATGTTCCCCCAGGATTTGTGACAGGCGGTCCAAATCGAGAACCACTCTATGGCATGCCAACGTCTGAATTGGCTAGCCTGACGAACGCTGCGTCCACTTTTTCAGACCCTTTAGTGAGTGCCTCTTCGCCACTCCAAGGTTCTGGAGTTGGTATGGCGAACAGAAATAGCGCATGGCCTTACAAATGCCTCGACAGCAGTCTTGAGGCAGCAAATGGACGAAAGCAACCATGATATGGTTCAAATGTTGGCACAAACTTTAAGTACAATGCTGAATCCTCTAATACAAAACATCACCCAGTCGAATCAGCAGATGACAGCGCAAATGACGCGTCTGGCTGATTTCTTTGGGGTACCCCAACCTATTCGACAGCCCCAAAGGGCGCAAATAAGGGGAAATTAAGGTATACTTTTAGAGGAAGAAACCACTATTAACCAAGTCCAGCAGCCTGTCGAAGAAAACCTTAGGGCACGATTGGAGCAGCCTGTCGAAGAACCTAGGATCATAGCCCCAGAGGTAAGGATAGTCAACAGAAACCAAAATGCTGACGAAGTAGTTCAGCACATCCAATACCAAAACATGGGTTTGGAAAATAACCTGGCAGCCATGATCGAAAGAATCATGACGCAAAATGGGATGAATATGGGCTTTCGTAGGCCCAACTTCACATCCCCACTGTCAAAATATGTGTTACAAACAGACTTACCTCCTAGATGTAAAGTCCCTAAGTTCACTAAATTTTCAGGGGACACGACAGAATCTACTGTCGAACATGTGGCGAGATACTTGATCGAAGCAGGAGATATTTCAAACAACGAAAACCTGAGGATTAAGTATTTCCCAAGTTCTTTAACAAAGAACGCGTTTACTTGGTTCACAACTCTTCCCTCCAATTCGATCCATCATTGGACCCAGTTGGAGAGATTGTTCCATGAGCAATTCTACATGGGACAAACCAAGATAAGCCTGAAAGAATTGGCCAGTGTAAAGAGACATTTCACTGAACCTATAGACGAATATCTAAATAGGTTTAGGTTGCTCAAAGCAAGATGCTTTACGCAAGTGCCAGAACATAAGTTAGTCGAAATAGCCGCAGGAGGGCTAGACTATTCCATTAGGAAGAAGTTAGACACTCAATACCTGAGAGACATGGCCCAATTGGCCGATAGAGTTCGACAGGTAGAACGCCTTAAGGCTGAAAAAGCCAAGGCGACAAAAACTCATAAAAGAGAGAGGATAGCGTATGTCGAAATGGATGATGAAGATCCAGAAACCTTCGACGAAACTATAACCGTCGAAGAAAGCGAGGTCGATTTAGCGGAACTGAAACAAGGGCCACCATACTCTTGCAAACTGTTAGTCCCCTCAAGTGGAAAAAATCCCACTGGTCTGGAAAGGACCAACGATAGGTTCCCCAAAAAGACTTACAGTTTTGATATTACAAAATGTGATGAAATTTTTGACTTACTTGTAAAAGATGGCCAAATGATAGTACCCCCAGGGGTAAAAGTGCCTCCTCTTGATCAAAGAAAAAAGAGGGGCTTTTGTAAATATCATAATTTTCTGGGCCATAAAACATCTCAATGTTTTCTTTTCAGGAATCTCGTGCAAGACGCTATCGAAGAAGGGAGGTTGAAGTTTGCTGACAAGACCCCCATGACTGTGGACTATAACCCTTTGCAGGCTGAAGCCCATTATGCTGAACCTTCAGAAGTGAACGTGATCGAGGCATCCAGAAGCCAGGCGAAGAGGCCAGGAATCACAATGGTCGAAGTCACAAAGGACCATGTCAACATGCCAATCTTTGGCAGTTTTTCTGGGAATCTATCTAGAAAAAAAATTGAAGCGGTCCAAAAGGCGGTCGAAAGCCTGAAGCTGGAGACAGTTGGAGCCCAAAAATCTGGAACAAAACCCAGTTCCTACTTGGCTGCATTTCAAGGCCAGACAGAGGACTTGGAGACTCAGATGAAGCAGTTGACTCTTGCCACCAAAGACACCATGAATGTCAACATGGTCGAAGTCTCTGAACCAAAAGCATCAGAGGAGGCCATTAGGCAAGAACAAGCCAACAAAACTGCTTTCCCTCGGGAAAACGAAAATCTGGCAGATTTCCTGCAAAGATGCCAGAAGAAGAAGTCATAAGTGATGCTGTGTCCTCGATGCAGCTCGATTTTCGACAAAAAAGCTGCTAAACATATTCAAGGTGTAAGAGCAGCAAACAGAAAAAGGGAAAGTGTTGATACTCGACATGACCCCAGAAGAACCTACCAAAAGGGTTCAAATCAAGAAAAGAGGCCACTGACTTTCAGGCCTCCAACCAATGTGCCAGTTGATACATGGTACAAAGCATCAGGTCGAAAGAGGCCAAGCGAGGAAAGATGGCACTCCTTCGAAGTGCCAAGAGGTTCATCTTTTACACATAAGAAAGAACCTCAGGTTGCTACCCCTAAAGTGACCCAGGTATCAAGCAACTATAAGAAAAAGAATCCCATGTCTCGATCTCAATGGAGAAGATACCAGAGGCGGCGAAAAGCTGAGAGGGAAGCTGCTAATGAACCAAAGGCAGAATTAAGTTCAAATGTTCCTCAGAGAAAGTAGAGGAAGCCTCTGGAAAGACAACCAGTGACCAATAGGCTAGTCTGGCCTAACCGGGGTGAGGTTGATAACGAAGATGGCTCTGAGTCTGATGACACCCTAGATATCATGGTGAACATAGTCTCAGTTTTGCCAAGAGAGTTCAACCGCCAGGTGGAGGTCGAAACAAGCGATTGGGAAGTTGAACAAGAAATGGCCAAGCATAGGCCAGTGTGCTATTTCGTCATGGATAATGGCGCTACTGAAGAGCAGAATGGGTTCTTCGAACCTCCTACAGAGGCGATGAAAAATCACCTTAAGCCTTTATTTATAAGGGCTAAACTCGAAGAAACCACAGTAAATAAGATCTTGGTAGACTGTGGGGCAACCATCAATATCATCCCTCACTTTATGCTAAGAAAAATAGGCAAAAGCGATGAGAACATCAAGCCTCACAACATGGTCCTGTCGAATTATGAAGGCGGCATAGGGACCACTATGGGTGTGATCCAACTGGACATCAAGGTGGGATCTATCCTTCGACCAACTATGTTTATGGTCATATCGGCCAAACCAAATTATAATCTTTTGTTGGGCCGTGAATGGATACATGGTGTTGGAGCTGTACCGTCATCAATGCACCAAAGGTTGATACTATGGCGTCCTGATGGAATGGTCGAAAACATAGAAGCGGATCAAAGCTATTACTTGGGCGAAGTAAATCACCTAGGATTGGTAGACTTCGACAAAAATCTGGCTCACATTGGGCCATGCCCAACACCTGACTTCGACTTGGCGCCAGCGCCAAATACTTTTTGTTCCTTATACCTGCACCCTGAGCATGGTTTTCAATGGGACAGAGAAGACTTGTCCCACATTGATTTTAGTGGGCTAACTGATATCCAGCCAATTGGTTGGGGAAGTGAATTCAGTGACAATGACTGAGTCACAATCACTGCAGCGAATTTCGGCTTACGTAGCCGAAACAAGGTTGATAACGGCTCTCGAAGCCGAAGTAAAATATATGGCCACACAGGCCAATGATCAAGAGTTACCTTCTGCAGGTCCTGGAAAGGATTTCGATCCAGAACCTCCTGATATCATGCCAGAAGGAATGCAGCAACAAAGGCTCGACGCCATCTACGACGATGAGCCTTTGGGATTCGAAAAGGACCCCTTAGCGAACAACATCAAGATGCTAGCGCATGATCCTTTAGAAGAAATCAACTTGGGCGAAGGGTTAGAGAAAAAGCCAACTTACATTAGCGCAAAAATAGACCCAGAACTCAGGTTGGAAGTGATCCATTTGTTAAAGGAGTTCAAGGACTGCTTTGCGTGGGATTACGATGAGATGCCTGGTCTCGACAGAGGATTGGTGGAACTTCAGTTGCCAATCAAACCTGGGAAGAAGCCAGTCAAGCAAAGTCCAAGACGCTTCGCTCCAGAGATACTGTCGAAGATCAAAACGGAAGTCGAAAGACTGCTGAAGTGCAAATTCATACGAGCTACGAGGTATGTCGAATGGATTGCAAACATTGTGCCAGTGATTAAGAAAAATGGTACATTGAGGGTGTGCATAGATTTCAGAGATTTGAATGCTACTACACCCAAAGATGAATATCCTATGCCTGTGGCGGAAATGCTAGTCGATTCTGCCGCTAGCTATGAGTACCTGAGTATGCTCGATGGTTATTCAGGATATAATCAAATATTCATTACTGAAGAAGATGTGTCGAAAATAGATTTTCGATGCCCCGGGGCTTTAGGCACTTACGAATGGGTAGTGATGCCTTTTGGCCTAAAGAACGCTGGGGCAACATATCAGCGAGTGATGAACTCTATCTTCCATGATTTTATTAACACTTTTATGCAAGTATATATTGATGACATTGTTGTAAAATCTGTTTCTAGGAAGAACCATATAGACCACCTTCGACAATCATTCGAAAGAATGAGAGAACATGGTCTGAAAATGAACCCTTTGAAGTGTGCATTCTGTGTAAAAGCTGGAGATTTCTTGGGCTTCGTCGTCCACAAGAAAGGAATCGAAATCAACCAAAACAAGACGAAGGCAATTCTAGAAGACAAAAAGCGCACATGTTAATTTGTGGCTAAGATTGAAGGACAGGTGTCGAGTGGAATCTCAAAGAATGCCTTTTTCTTTTCAGCGTCGAAATAAGGCATTCTTGGGGGGCAATTTGTTGGCTCCTAAACTCGACACCCTTGTTTTATTAATATAAACCATTAATTGAGAGGGATGGTTTCGACCAGCTAATTCTGTCGAAATGCTCATCAGAAGATGGCAAGGTACTTAGAGAATTTCTTCTAAGTAGGAATCTTCTTGCCTTCGACGTCGAAGGTGCTTCTCGACAAAGGTGTTCGATGCTCAGAGTGGAGCGGTTTGAGATTCAAATGTTTGGAGGGAAAACGGTTCCCAGCGGTTACCAAGTGCAACGTGCCAAGATCAGGAGCGTCGAATGCTGTGAGCATGCCAAGTGGAGTCATCTCGAAGCAGCGTAACCGCCCGACGGTTACTTGAGATGTGTTTAGTATAAATACTAGTTGTTCACGTAGTTTTTCGCGTGTGTTCATAATTATATACAAGTCACTCATTTTGATTCAAGTACCCAGTGTGAGCGAAAGAATTGTTGAGAATGTATGTGTGAAACACCATTTAACTTAATCAAAGTCATTTATTTTCCAGAACTTTATTGCCTTTCATTTACTTTTCCCAGTCGAAGCCTTTATTTAAAGCTTTCTTTTATTCTACCAAGTTTTCTTCTTCATGCAATTTACATAAAGTATCTTTATTTTCTTGTCATTAACCATCATTAAACTTAGTCAAAACCCCAAAAATCAACCATGTCTTAGGATCAATCTGATCGATCCTGCGAGTCACCAAATAAGTAACCTTTTGGAGGATCAGCGGTTGTTTACCAATTTCCACGGTAAACACTACCTCAATGGGACGATGAGAGAACCTTTGGGCGATTTCTACCTCAACGGGACGATGAGAGAACCTTTGGGCGATTTCTACCTCAACGGGATGATGAGAGAACCTTGGACGATTACTACCTCAGCAGGATGATGAGAGAATCTTAGGCGATTACTACCTCAACGGGACGATGAGAGAACCTTGGGCGATTTCTACCTCAACGGGACGATGAGAGAACCTTGGGCAATTACTACCTCAACGGGACGATGAGAGAACCTTGGACGATTACTACCTCGGCAGGATGATGAGAGAATCTTAGGCGACTACAACCTCAGCAGGATGATGAGAGAATCTTAGGCGACTACAACCTCCGCAGGATGATGAGAGAATCTTAGGCGACTACAACCTCAGCAGAATGATGAGAGAATCTTTGGCGACTACAACCTCAGCAGAATGATGAAGGAATCTTAGGCGACTACAACCTCAGCAGAATGATGAAGGAATCTTGGACGTCTTCTACTTCAAAAGGTAAAGACTTTTATCTGTTGATCGTTCTTTCCTGAAAAAGTAACGAGTTAGTTGTATGCAATGTCACAATGTATGACATGCATGATGTCATGATGTTCTCAAAAATAAATGAGATTGGGGTGATATGATTCGTGTATGCATGTATCATAATGTATGACAATGTGATGTTTATGAATGTATTTTCGTCTAGGAAAATAAATCCTTGACGAATGTCGGGAGCTGAATCCTGGGCTTATGTTGAAGAGAGTTCTTCGTTTTCGCTGGGGATGATGGTTGCAAGAATACCGGTAGGAGAAGATGACTCTGTTGGGGAATAAACTTGGCGAATAGAATACTCTGCGGGGAATGCTCTGTGGGAAGAGATGTACTTTGCTGAGGTTTGATGATAACTCCGCTGGGGATACCATTGTTGAGCTTTGTTGGAAGATTGGATGAACTCCGCTGGGGATAGGAAGACTTCGCCGGGGACGATCTTTCCGTGGCAATTGGCTGAGGGTAACCCAGTTATATCCTGGTGGGGAAATAACCTTTGAATAAAGCCGGGGGAGAGCGTTCGTACTCTGCAGGTGATAAGCTTCCAGAATCTACTGGGGATAAGCTTCCTACTGGGGAGATTGATTCAACGTTCCTGGGGAAACTTTTTCAGATTGGACTGGGAAATGGCTCCACTTGATGTCCGATATTCCGCCGGGGAACAATCTTAGATCAAGATTGCCGGGGACGCTTGTTAGGAATGTTTGTGTACTCCGCTGGGGAATATTGAGATCTTCTGGGGGTAATCCAACTTCCTTAAGGCTGACAGTAGGCTAACTCTGCTCGGGGGAGAGTATTGCTGACTTGCTAGGGAATGTTGTGCTTTTTTAGGGCTGATTGGGGACCAACTATGCTTGGGGGAGAATTGTTGAATCTTGGCTCACTCTCTGGGGAATTAAGATATCTTGGTTACATTCTTCAGCCGAACTTACCTTGGTACCTTGGTGGACAGAGCAATTAGATTGCTTAGACAACTCATTATTGCCCCTGTTTCTGTGGGAGAAGATACCTGTGGAGGTGCTTGATGACTGCCGATTGACAAATCTTCTTCTGGTAGGCAAGTGATGAGGTGACGGGACATAGTCGTACGCTTTTGATCCCTAACTTTTGCCTGGACCGCCCTTTCGGGTTTTCAGTCCACCGGGATACCCATTTTTGCCCAAGCCGCCTTTTTAGGTTTTCGGCTTGCCGGGTGTACAGATTTTTTCATATTCATCCCTTATTTTTGCCCGAACCCTTTTGGTTCGCCGGGAAGCCCTTATTTTTGCCTATGTGTGTCAACCTAGCGAGTCTTTGATTTTGCGTAGTATTTTTTCGACTATGTCCATGCTCTCAGGATGTAGGGAGGTGCCCCTGTCAGTAGTGTAGTGTTGCCATACTACCAGAAGATCTTTGTTTGATCGTCCAACGCTCCAAGTGATCCAGATGGAGATTTGCCCCCGGGATGGTTGGCCTTTTGAGAGATTCTCCGAATCTTGACTTAACTTCCCCAGATGATGGACAATGATCATGTCTGCCCCTTGATTGGAGGTGCTTTTGTTCATTAGACATTCGTCGTGCGAATTTCTATGTTGTTCAAACAAAAAGTCATATGCAAACAAAGTTATGTCAAAAATGCAAAGCTTACGTCTGTTTCGGAGATTTTGAAAATGCATCTTTTAGTAAAACAAGCAAATTTTGTAAAATGTGATGTCAACTCGTTATTTTACCGCAAGCCTTGAGGAGTCAGGATACCTTTCGTAATAGTATGCTTTCGAACTAACCCATGCTTCAGCTAGGACTTTTTAGGGTTGTAACGTGGCCTGGTTCACGGTTTAAGAAACAAAGGATAAAGGCTCAAACTTTATTTGTGCCCACCCGTTCTTCGTGATGTTCTTCAATCCTAAACTCAGCTAATCGTGCGTTAGACCTTGTTGAGTCTTTGCTTTGATATTCCAGTGATGGTTCGGATGTTGACAATTTATTTTGAATAGGCAGTCATTTTTGTCGAAGGTTTGTAGGACCTCTTTCTTTTGATTTTTATTATCCCTATTTTTTTTTGCCTGAACTGTTCTTTTGTGATTACAGTCAGCAGGATGCCCCAGTTTTGTAAGTCTCCTTCATAGGTTTTGACTTACTGGATTTTTATTTTTGAGATATAACGACTGCCTGTCTTTATGATTATTCGGAACCATCACTGTCTTTTGTTTTGGAAGGACTCCTTTGATGCCATTCATTGTGCACCTGGATCAGCTGAGAAAACTACCCTGCCCCAGGTTATGATTAAGGGTTTTAATTTTTGAAAAGAAAAACTCCTACTTCTTTGGCTCAAAGGGGTTGACGAGGGATTATCTTCCTTATAACTCCAGTGTTTAGGAATTGAAACAATGCCTGTACCTCATCAGCGGGGTCTGTTCAAAAGCATACTGTAAAGATAGCGGTATCGTTTTCGTCATCCTCCCTCAAGAGGCTTAGAATTATTAATCGAGAGTTGACATCAAAAAAATGAAAGCAGTTTGCATATAGTGAATACGAAATAATTGCTTCAAAACAGACATGTGTAATGCATTAATGAAATAACAACGTTTAGCATGAATAAATGTTTGAACAGTTAAAAGAAAATTACAAATTGAACATTTGAATGAACAAAAAATTTCCAATCCTAGCCATATTTTGGCAGGGGAGCAGTGATCACATTCGGAGTCTATGGAGAGTCGAATTGGACTTCCCTCGCGTCGATCAGATCCTAAACCTTGTTTCTCAAAGTCCAACAGTCATCTGTAGCATGCCCCGGGATGTCAGAATGATAGGCGCAACGAACATTGGGGTTGTACCTTGAAGGTGTCCTGTTAGGATTCTTTGGAGGGTCCATGAGAGTTACCAACTTGGTTTCCAGCAGCTGTGGCAATATCTGTGACAAGGTCATGCCGAGGGGAGTGAATTGCCTTTTAGGTCTTTCTTCCCTTTGTTGATTGTGACGCTGAGGAGCACCGACCGGCTTTGTAATAGCTACCGCGTTGACAACACTAGACTCTCTCTTGGATGGTTTCTTCTCAATGTTTGAGGAATCACCATTATGTATTTTCCCCGACTTGATGCCAGCTTCTATTCTTTCCCCGATCAAGATCAGATCAGTAAACCCAGCAGCAGAATTCCCAATCAGGTGGTTGAAGAATGGACCAGATAGGGTCCCCAAGAACATATCGACGAGCTCGCGGTCAGTTAGAGGTGGTTGTACCCTTCCAGCAAGGTCCCTCAATTTTTGAGCATACTCTTTAAAGCCCTCGCCTGTACCCATAGACATTCCCTGGAGCTGGGTGCGCGTGGGAGCAAGGTCGGCATTATACTGGTATTGCTTGTAGAATGCAGTGGCCAAGTCCTCCCAGGTACGGATGTTAGCTCCATTCAGTTGATAGAACCAGTCGAGTTGAGTTCCCGACAGACTATCCTGAAAGAAGTGAATCCACAAATTCTTGTTAGCCGTGTAGGGCTGGATCCTCCTTATGTATGACCTGAGATGCAGCTTAGGACAGGATGCCCCGTCGTATTTTGCAAAGGCGGGTGCCTTGAATTTGTGTGGGATCACTACCCCAGAAGACAGACCTAGATCTTCGAAGTCCAGGCCGGGCACTTTTTGTATCTCCATAGCACTTAGCCGGTCTTCCAACTATTTATACCTGTCCTCAGCTGGAGGGTACTGCTCATCATTGTAATCGGTCTCGTTGTTGGAGACCACTGGACTAGGCACCTCTCTCTCATGGGGACTGTCTTTCCCAACAAACGGGGTAGCCTGCTCAACTTCATTTAGTGATCCATTCCCAGATTTGCGTCTAGGGTTGAACAACACCGTCCTCTTCTTCTTATTTTTCAAAAAGCAGGGTCTTCAGATCTTGTTTCCCCTGGGCTAGACTCATGATCAGCTCTTGGAACTGGGCATTCTGAGCCTGGAGGGCCTTGATGGATTGCTCAGTAGATGATTCAGGATTCATGACGATCGGCTGAAATAAACAGCGAAGAAGGTAAGCAACCTGTAAAAGGGATACCTGTAATGCAATGATATATATGTATGCATGCAATGTTTTCAAGGATCTCGCGGGGTAAACAAGAAAATCGTTAGAGTTGGGATCCGATAGCTTGATTGAAGGAACTGCATGTTGTTGAGAGTCCTTCTTCAAGGGTCAAAGGCTCACCATATCCAGTGGGTCATAGCCCCTGACAACCTTGGCTAGAGGAAAATAAATCCCATTTGCCCCTTGCTGGACAGTTGGTTCATCATGACCTACATCACAAGCCCTTGAGATCCTTGAAATGGATTAGTCTTTATGCAGGATGTATGCAATGGTATGATGTCATGCTATGCATGGAGTGATATAAGTAACCCTTTTATGAGTCCCACTTAAGGACTATAAACAAAACCTGCAAGAAACTCAAGTGTTAGATAACAAGCATGTAAATAGTCAAGTTGGAAGGCACACAAGTCACACAAGACAGCCCTTAGAGTTTAGGCCAGCATGAAGTTTGGGGTACTACCCTCTTGAAGTTGGTTGATTAAGACCTGTCCTATCAGAAGTAATCGGGTTCTATAGGATCCCAATATCACTGACTACCCTCAATCGGTCATAACTCCAGCCTCGCAATCTTTTCTTGTGGCCAGAACCATCACGAGAGTTTAGCCTCAATGGGCGTAGCATACTGCTACTGTTCTATTGGCCAAGTTGGATCATTTAAGGTTCTAAGGTCGGTTGGTGCTTAATGACTCCTCAGAAGACCCATATTCTCCTCGTTGCGACACAAGGGATATCGGTACAGACCAAGGTGCCACACCAACATAGCCACTGTTTCACCCGTGCCGGTCTACGCCGGACAGGTCCCTCACAGCTTATGCTACCTAACAGGGTATCCCCAGATCCGGGTTAGGATCTATGTAACTCCGATGCAGCCCACAATAATAAAGCAAACAAACACAACAATTGAAAACACAAGTGATCTTAGTCCTAAGGTACACCTCACTTTATAAGTTTCTCCCCAGCAGAGTCGCCAGTTCTGTGATCGGTGGATCTGGAACTGACTGTTTAACGCTGGTTCGCGAAATGTCGCGGAAGCAAGAGTCGCCACCGTCTTTTATTTTCTCCAACATGGACAGGACAAAAGCACAACAAAATTCCTTATGAGATTGTTTCTCGGTTCGGGAGGTAGATTTATAGAAAGGGAAGGTGTTAGCACCCTTTCTATCCATGGTTATCTATGGGCTCTTAGATACTTGCTCATTGTGTTTTCAAAAGTGTTTGCTTTTCAAATGTGAGTGAGTTTGAAAAAGTTTCGTTTAAAGATTTCAGATCGACTCTTGTATCAGTCCTCAAGAGTGTTTGAAAAATTGTTTTTGAAAGCTTTTTTGAAAGTGTCGGTGTGAAAAGAGTTTGATTTGTTTTTAAATAGAGCAAGTATCTACGAGACATCTACCTACCCTAAGGAATTAGGCTGTGTAAATGTCCTTAAGGTAGTGCCATCCCACCATTGAGAGGTAGGTAGCACCACTGTTGGAGGTGTTCGGGTCAATTCGTTTTTTGGGACAGTGTGGTCACTAGAGCAATAGTAGGACACCTTAGAAGCTACCCTTATGCCATTGATCCTTTTTAATTCGAGGCAACTTTTCCGAGGCAACTGGATCATGTCATGGACATAAGGACTTACTAAAACGTCCTATACTCGACGACCACGTTTCGAAGGCAAGGCAACAGTGAGGCGTATCCTAAGAGTGGTGTGTGAATTTGTGTGTTATTTTCATGTTATGTTTTATCTTGTACATGTATCATGGTGATCTACGCTTGTTTTTAATTTAGGCCATACATTCTTTCATGCAATTAGAATTTAAAAGTGCGGAAATTTAAATGCGGAAAGATAAATCCTACGCTATTACAAGGCGCGGGTCTATACATCGCCAAAATACAAAGACCCGTTTTGAATAAAAATGCGGAAAGTAAAACCTAGTTACTATTACATGGCTTGAGCAATTACATAATATTTACAAGAAAAATAAGAATAAATGCGCGAAAAGAATAGAAAATAGAACGTTCGAGGGCGTTGGACCCTTTTGAAATTAAATGGAATTAGAAAGCTAATTAATTATTTAATAAAAGAAAAGGAATATTTTTTAGGTTTTTGTATTTTATGAAATAAAGAAAATTAAAATTAAAAGAAACCCTAATTCTAAGTTATTTTTAATTATTAATGAAAAATGTTAAAGTTTAACCTAATTTATGCTAATTAATTATTTACATATTTATTTACAAAATACTTAGTAATTAATAATAATAATAATGATGAGAAAATTATTTGTTAAAAAAAAATGAAAAGGTTAAAAAACCCTAATTTCTACATATTTTATTAATTTAAGAAAATATTAAAGTTTTAAAACCTAAATTAACTAAGTTAATTGTTAGAGTTTATTTACAAAATAAATTAATTTAAATATTAATTAAACATATTTTAGTTTCTGATTTTTTTATTTATGAAAATTAATTTATGAAATTAAAGAAAACAATTAAAATAATTAATAGAATTAAGAAAGAAAAACAAATTAAAAATTAAAAATTGATGCAAACCATGGGGGTATCAGGCCCATTTAGGAGGTTTTTTGGAAGTAATTTGGCTCATTAGACAAAAAACCTTGTTTGACTTTCTGGCATCACGTGCGTGTTCATTGACTCCTGAGTACCGTGGTCTGCATTCTTTGGCCATTGGATTGTGTTTCATGGCCATTTGTGTTCTGGTTGTTGGCCATTTGTGTTCTGGCCTCAACGTTCCTTAATCTTCTCAGGATGTCTGTCTCGCCATGTATTGGTGTCATGCATAAGTTGTTCTTTTGGCCATTTGGCTTTTGGCTTTTGGCCATTTGGCTTTTGGCCTCAACGTCCCTTAATGAACCTGCATGGGATCCTGTCTAAATCTGCATTGTTGAATCTCACGAACACATTAAATAAAATCATAAAATGCAAATAAAGCCAATATATGGCATGTATGAATGATTATACCCTTTTGATCATGGAGATCAAATCAATCTTACTATTACTGGAAAATTAGTGACCTGAATATTAGTGACCTGAATGCTTTTATGCCATTTGGATCATGGAGATCAAATCAGCCTTATCCTTACTGAAGAAGTAGTGAGGTGTTGGTTTGTAAATGTGATGGCTTGTTTGTAGTGAGAGAGGGATTTGTAATAAGGATTTCAAGGTTTTAGGGTTCTTGAAAGAATTTGATATTCTAACAGTGTTGTGTGAAAAGAAGGTGATTATATAATGGAAATTAGGGTAAAGAAAATGGGCTTTGAATGTGCAATTGGGCCTCCAATGTTCATTTGAGTTCGTCACTTTCCAGGCTAAATCGCAGGGACTTAAGTGCAATTTTTGAAGTTGAAATGTGAAAACAAAATGTAGCCTACATTGAGAACTAACTCTTGTCCGAAAATCGGCTCAATCGGATAAACAGTGAATTAGTTATGAATTTTTGAAGTTTCAGCTCAGACAAACCTATTTTGGGCTCCAGTGTCGACTCTGACACGTTCTTCAATAAAAAACTGGTATTGATCGGAGCATAATCCGGTCTCGATCTTTGAAGCAAAGTTGTAGATCTATGAGTCAGGGACCTTGTGTAAAAATATGAGCCCAATCCGATAAAAATTGACCGAGTTATGAATTTTTGAAGTTTCGGCCCAGATGAAATAATATTCAGCATTCAGGATTTTCAGCGTGTCACGTACTCTGAATAAAAAACGAAGGCCTTTTGAATACCGTTTGAACTCAATACCTTCTGTGAAAATGTAGCCAACTCAATTTGTGAAATTTTGGCGCCGGAACCAGCTCGATACGATGAAAATCGACCAAGTTATGATTTTCTGAACATGACGCAAATAAACTTCTGTCACAAATTTTCTGTATGAAAATACTTGATAAATCCACATTTTTGAAGACCTTCTGATCGAAATTGGCTTCCATCCGTGAGAGATGAAAACATAGATAATGTCAAGACGGAATTTTGGCCACTGGAACGGGTTCAAAACGAGTCATGATCTTCAAGTTATGAATTTTTTAGCGCGTAAAAACTGCACTTTCAGCACACTTTTTCACCATATTTCTTCGAGAAAACTCACACAGTCGGATACCTTCTTTAAAGAATTGACTCTTGAGCCGAACCTGAATTTGAGCATAAGTTAGGACATTAAGGAGCACTTGAGGTCATTTGGAGATGAATCTTGCTAAACCTTAAAAAATATGGGAGGGCAAATTTTGGGGTACAACAGGTGGCTTCATGAAAAGAGGAGTTATCGTTTGATAGTTTATTGTAACCAAAATGCTTGTACTCAAACTTATCAAAATAGTGGAAGATCATGATAATTTTCCAATGTTTTTCAACACCATTGAAGAGTGGAGTAGGGGAAGCAAGGACGAATTTTGGACCACTATATATATTTGTGTATCTTTTATTATTCCCTTATTTCTTTTAATTTTCTAGTAGAACCTCAAAACATCTTTGAAAATTGCAAAATTTGAGATTTTATGTGTGTGATTCGAATCACTTATCCATTGAGTCGAATCAATTGTACCAGAGGGATTTCAAGAAGTCTGTGAGTTGAATCACAGGCAGTACATGACCCAAATCATGGAACCTTATGACTCGAATCACAACTTACTCATGACTCGAATTATGAAGTGATGAAACTCCAATAATTTTCTCGGCCTTGCGTGAGTCGAATCACACTGTTTAGGACTTGAATCATTAGATTAGTCATATGAATCAAATCATGGGTCATATCACGACTTGAATCATACAAATGAGTGTCTCATATGTTTTAGATCTTTGTTCAAACTACTTTGCCACTTTACTTAAATCATACAGGTGCTTATGACTCAAATCAAACATGATTTTATCACTCATTTTATGCTAAATCTCTAACACCTATAATTAATTTTTCTCTAAATTTTTTTCACAAAGTTAGGAAACACAAACTTCCTATATTGATTCAAAAATTCATAAACTACTTGTTCTTTCACTTTTCAAAATAGTTTTAAATCTTTTGTGAACACTTCCAAACAATCTCTTTCATCTTCTACCTCATTATTTTTTCATTGTTGCATAGATTTAAATCTTATCTTTGGATATTTGTGATTGTTGGGGAGATTTGGTGTTTAATTTAACGTTTCTTTAAATATTTGGTTAAGAATTCAGAGGTTTGCAAGGTTTGTGGTGTTGTGATTGATTTTGACAATTCCAATGGAAAAGAAGAAGGTTTTTCTCTCCAGGTTTACCTTGGTAATGTAGTGTGGAAGCCTAAAGATAGAGTATGAGTCATTCTCAATCTTCCAACAGACCAACATTCAAGATACTGGTGGAATCGAGTAAAGATCACCGCAGAATGGAGACTTATGAGCAAGTTGTTAGGGCTGGAAGACTCAAGAAGCTATTTTGCATGAAGATAACACATAAAGTCTAGTTTGTGGACTGTGTACAAGTCAAATATCCAGAAATAAGATTTTTATATTTTTAACGTTAATTTAGATATTCTGATTGTGCTGGTTGTAAGTCAGATAGGAAAAACACTAATGGTACATGCCATTTGTTTGGAAATTATTTAGTTTCTTGACATAGTAAGAAGCACTATATCATTGTTATTTCCATCGCTAAGCCTGATAATGTAGTTGTTGGTAATTGTTGTACATAAGTCCTATGGCTAAAGCAACAATTATTAGATTATGATTTAAAACTCGGTTGTATTCCAATCTATTACGATAATAATAGCGCGATAAACCTCAATAAGAATCATGCATTTCATCTATTTATGCACTAAACGTATAAAAATCTGACACCATTTCCTTATGGACCATGTTAAAAAGTCTGATGTTATTTTTTAATACATGGATAATAAAAGTCATTTTCACCAGAAACGTAGGGAATTGAGACTCTTGGATTCTTTGTGCTTTAAATAGATTTAGATTCCTCTTTCATTTCTTTTGCTATTTTTATTATTTTGAACATTAACAATTTCTTGTATTAAGTTATACTTTAACCAAATCTATTAGTATGCTTTTACAACTCTTATATCTTGTGATATCATTCTTTGTATTTTGTTCTCTCTCTCTCTCTCTCTCTCTCTCTCTCTCTATATATATATATATATATATATATATATATATATATATATATATATATATATATATATATATATATATATATATATATATATATATATATATATATATATATATATATATATATATACTTATTACATTCTTCATTGTATTTATTCATTCCTAAGTTGCTGTATGATTGTTCATATTTTTATTTAAAATCTTTTTAAGTACCTTATGTTAATTATGTGCACTTGAGCATTATTATGTTTGTTCATGCATTATATAATCTTTCATTCATATAAGTTTTGATTATGTAATTATCCTTTGACGTGTAGTTGCATGTCTAATTTCATTTAACATGTCTATCTTCATATTATGTATTCGATATTTGATGTTATATATTCTTCTTAGTTATTTATAGTTCATTTGTTTCTTTGGAATATCGTTTGTGTTGCTGGTTATTTTGTGTTTAGACTCATTAGCATCTATCTCTTTTTTATCTTATCAAAGCATAGAGAAGTTGTAATGTGCGTCTAGATTTGTTTTTTGCATTTTATATTGTTCGTCCGTGCAATATTTCAAGGGGAATAAGAAATTGAAAGAAAGCATTTATTGCACTTTAGTTCTACTTAAATTCGCCTCAACTCCAAGTGTAAGTTTGCCAAGCATAAAAAATGGGGAGATTAAAGTTGCATGTCACAGCTACACTAAAGAGGGAATGACCGTGCCTCTGCTATATGGTTTTATTGGTTGTCATTTGAGCTTTTTTTGTTTTAGTTTTCATTGAGTCTCCTTTTAAATTGCACATTTCTGGAACGAATTTTAGATTTGTATCTTTTAGTATGCAACATTTAAACTGTTTGTATTTGAGTGTGAGCAATATGATTTAAGTCAATTAATCTAGTTATTGAATCAATAATTATATTTGAGATTGGTACAAGTTATGGCATAAGTAGAACCTCAAAACATCTTTGAAAATTGTAAAATTTGAGATTTTATGTGTGTGATTTGAATCACGTATCCATTGAGTCGAAACAATTGTACCAGAGGGATTTCAAGAAGTCTGTGAGTTGAATCACAGGCAATACATGACCTGAAACATGAAACCTTATGAGTCGAATCACAAGTTACTCATGACTCTAATCATGAAGTGATGAAACTCCAAGATTTTTCTCCGCCTTGCTTGAGTCAAATCACACTGTTTAGGACTTGAATCATGAGATTAGTCATATGAATCAAATCATGGGTCATACCACAACTTGAATCATAAAAATGAGTTTCTAATATGTTTTAGATCTTTGTTCAAACTACTTTTACGCTTGACTCAAATCATACAGGTGCTTATGACTCAAACCAAACATGATTTTATCACTCATTTTGTGCTAAATATCTAACACCTATAAATAATTTTTCTCTAATTTTTTTTCACATTGTTAGGAAACACATATTTCCTATATTGATTTAAAAATTCATAAACTACTTGTTCTTTCACCTTTCAAAAGAGTTTTGAATATTTTGTAAACACTTGCAAACAATTTCTATTATCTTCTACCTCATTATTTTTTCATTGTTGCATAGATTTATATTTTATCTTTGGAGATTTGTGATTGTTGGGGAGATTCGGTGTTTAATTTAACGTTTCTTTAAATATTTGGTTAATTACTCAGAGTTTTGTAAGGTGCGTTGTGTTATGATTGATTTTGACAATTCTAATGGAAAAGAAGAAGGTTTTTCTCTCAAGTTTTACCTTGGTAATGTAGTGCGGAAGCCCAAAGACAAAGTATGAGTCATTCCCAATCTTCCAACAGACCAACATTCAAGATACTGGTGGAATCGAGTAAAGATCGCCGCAGAACAAAGACTCAAGAGCAAGTTGTTGAGGCTGGAAGATTCAAGAAGCGATTTTGCATGAAGATAACACATAAAGTCTAGTTCGTGGACTATGAACAAGTCAAATATCCAGAAATAAGATTTTTATATTTTTAACATTAATTTGGATATTCTGATTGTGCTGGTTGTAATTCGGATAGGAAAAACACTAATGGTACATGCCATTTGTTTGGAAATTATTTAGTTTCTCGACATAGTAAGAAGCAACATAGGCGTTGTTATTTCAATCGCTAAGGCTGAATATGTAGTTGTTGGTAATTGTTGTAAATAAGTCCTATGGCTAAAGCAACAATTATTGGATTACGATTTAAAACTCGGTTGTATTCTAATATAATGTGATAACACTAGCACAACAAACCTCAATAAGAATCATGTACTTCATCCATTTACGTACTAAACATATAAAAATCCAACAACATTTCCTTATGGATCATGTTAAAAAGTGTGATGTTATTTTTTAATACATGGATACTAAAAGTCATTTAGGTGATTTTTTTGATAAAATTGTTATGCATAGTACCTTTTCACAAGAAACATAGGGAATTGATACTCTTGGATTCTCTGTGCTTTAAATAGATTTAGATTTCTCTTTCATTTCATTTGCTATTTTTATTATTTTGAACATTAATATTTTCTTGTAGTAAGTTAAACTTTAGCCAACTCTATTAGTATGTTTTTACAACTCTTATATCTTGTGATATCATTCTTTGTATTTTGTTCTATATATATTTATTTATTTACTTATTACATTCTTCATTTCATTTATTCATTCCTAAGTTGTTGTATGATTGTTCATCTTTTTATTTAAAATCTTTTTAAGTACATCATGTTATGTGCACTTGAGCATTATTATGTTTGTTTATGCATTATATAATCTTTCATTCATATAAGTTTTGATTATGTAATTATCCTTTGATGTGTAGTTGCATGTCTAATTTCATTTAACATGTCTATCTTCATATTATGTATTCGATATTTGATGTTGTATATTCTTCTTAGTTATTTATAGTTCATTTGTTTCTTTTGAATATCGTTTGTGTTGCTGGTTATTTTGTGTTTAGACTCATTAGCATCTATCTCTTTTTTATCTTATCAAAGCATAGAGAAGTTGTAATGTGAGTCTAGATTTGATTTTTCCATTTTATATTGTTCGTCCGTGCAATATTTCAAGGGGAATAAGAAATTGAAAGAAATCATTTATTGCACTTTAGTTCTACTTAAAGTCGCCTCAACTCCAAGTGTAAGTTTGCCAAGCAAGAAAAATGCGGAGATTAAAGTTGCATGTCACAGCTAAACTAAAGAGGGAATGATCGTGCCTCTGCTATATGGTTTTATTGATTGTCGTTTGAGCTTTTTTTGTTTTAGTTTTCATTGAGTCTCCTTTTAAATTGCATATTTCTGGAACGAATTTTAGATTTGTATCTTTTAGTATGCATCATTCAAACTGTTTTGTATTTGAGTGTGAGCAATATGATTTAAGTTAATTAATCGAGTTATTGAATAAATAATTATATTTGAGATTGGTACAAGTTATGGCATAAGTAGAACCTTAAAACATCTTTGAAAATTGTAAAATTTGAGATTTTATGTGTGTGATTTGAATCACGTATCCATTGAGTCGAATCAATTGTACCAGAGGGATTTCAAGAAGTCTGTGAGTTGAATCACAGGCAGTACATGACCTGAAACATGGAACCTTATGAGTCGAATCACAAGTTACTCATGACTCTAATCATGAGGTGATGAAACTCCAAGATTTTTCTCCGCCTTGCTTGAGTCGAATCACACTGTTTAGGACTTGAATCATGAGATTAGTCATATGAATCAAATCATGGCTCATACTACAACTTGAATCATAAAAATGAGTTTCTCATATGTTTTAGATCTTTGTTCAAACTACTTTTACACTTGACTCAAATCATACAGGTGCTTATGACTCAAACCAAACATGATTTTATCACTCATTTTGTGCTAAATATCTAACACCTATAAATAATTTTTCTCAAATTTTTTTTCACATTGTTAGGAAACACATATTTCCTATATTGATTTAAAAATTCATAAACTACTTGCTCTTTCACCTTTCAAAAGAGTTTTGAATATTTTGTAAACACTTGCAAACAATTTCTATCATCTTCTACCTCATTATTTTTTCATTGTTGCATAGATTTAAATTTTTTCTTTGGAGATTTGTGATTGTTGGGGAGATTCAGTGTTTAATTTAACGTTTCTTTAAATATTTGGTTAATTACTCAGAGTTTTGTGAGGTGCATGGTGTTGTGATTGATTTTGACAATTCCAATGGAAAAGAAGAAGGTTTTTCTCTCAAGTTTTACCTTGGTAATGTAGTGCGGAAGCCCAAAGACAAAGTATGAGTCATTCCCAATCTTCCAACAGACCAACATTCAAGATACTGGTGGAATCGAGTAAATATCGCCGCAGAACAGAGACTCAGGAGCAAGTTGTTGAGGCTGTAAGATTCAAAAAGCGATTTTTCATGAAGATAACACATAAAGTCTAGTTCGTGGACTATGAACAAGTCAAATATCCAGAAATAAGATTTTTATATTTTTAACATTAATTTGGATATTCTAATTGTGCTGGTTGTAATTCGGATAGGAAAAACACTAATGGTACATGCCATTTGTTTGGAAATTATTTAGTTTCTCGACATAGTAAGAAGCAACATAGGCGTTGTTATTTCAATCGCTAAGGTTGAATATGTAGTTGTTGGTAATTGTTGTACATAAGTCCTATGGCTAAAGCAACAATTATTGGATTACAATTTAAAACTCGGTTGTATTCTAATCTAATGTGATAACACTAGCACGGTAAACCTCAATAAGAATCATGTACTCCATCCATTTACGTACTAAACATATAAAAATCCAACAACATTTCCTTATGGATCATATTAAAAAGTGTGATGTTATTTTTTAATACATGGATACTAAAAGTCATTTAGGTGATTTTTTTGATAAAATTGTTATGCATAGTACCTTTTCACAAGAAACATAGGGAATTGATACTCTTGGTTTCTCTATGCTTTAAATAGATTTAGATTTCTCTTTCATTTCATTTGCTATTTTTATTATTTTGAACATTAATATTTTCTTGTAGTAAGTTAAACTTTAACCAACTCTATTAGTATGTTTTTACAACTCTTATATCTTGTGATATAATTCTTTGTATTTTGTTCTATATATATTTATTTGTTTACTTATTACATTCTTAATTTCATTTATTCATTCCTAAGTTGTTGTATGATTGTTCATCTTTTTATTTAAAATCTTTTTAAGTACATCATGTTATGTGCACTTGAGCATTATTATGTTTGTTCATCCATTATATAATCTTTCATTCATATAAGTTTTGATTATGTAATTATCCTTTGACGTGTAGTTGCATGTCTAATTTCATTTAACATGTCTATCTTCATATTATGTATTCGATATTTGATATTGTATATTCTTCTTAGTTATTTATAGTTCATTTGTTTATTTGGAATATCGTTTGTGTTGCTGGTTATTTTGTGTTTAGACTCATTAGCATCTATCTCTTTTTTATCTTATCAAAGCATAGAGAAGATGTAATGTGAGTCTAGATTTGTTTTTTGAATTTTATATTGTTCATCCATGCAATATTTCAAGGGGAATAAGAAATTGAAAGAAAGCATTTATTGCACTTTAGTTCTACTTAAAGTCGCCTCAACTCCAAGTGTAAGTTTGCCAAGCATAAAAAATGGGGAGATTAAAGTTGCATATCACAGCTACACTAAAAAGGGAATGACCGTACCTCTTCTATATGGTTTTATTGATTGTCGTTTGAGCTTTTTTTGTTTTAGTTTTCATTGAGTCTCCTTTTAAATTGCACACTTCTGGAACAAATTTTAGATTTGTATCTTTTAGTATGCATCATTCAAACTGTTTGTATTTGAGTGTGAGCAATATGATTTAAGTCAATTAATCGAGTTATTGAATCAATAATTATATTTGAGATTGGTACAAGTTATGGCATAAGTAGAACCTCAAAACATCTTTGAAAATTGTAAAATTTGAGATTTTATGTGTGTGATTTGAATCACGTATCCATTGAGTCGAATCAATTGTACCAGAGGGATTTCAAGAAGTCTGTGAGTTGAATCACAGGAAGTACATGACCTGAAACATGGAACCTTATGAGTCGAATCACAAGTTACTCATGACTCTAATCATGAAGTGATGAAACTCCAAGATTTTTCTCCGCCTTGCTTGAGTCGAATCACACTGTTTAGGACTTGAATCATGAGATTAGCCATATGAATCAAATCATGGGTCATACCACAACTTGAATCATAAAAATGAGTTTCTCATATGTTTTAGATCTTTGTTCAAACTACTTTTACGTTTGACTAAAATCATACAGGTGCTTATGACTCAAATCAAACATGATTTTATCACTCATTTTGTGCTAAATATCTAACACCTATAAATAATTTTTCTCAAATATTTTTCACATTGTTAGGAAACACATATTTCCTATATTGATTTAAAATTTCATAAACCACTTGTTATTTCACCTTTCAAAAGAGTTTTGAATATTTTGTAAACACTTGCAAACAATTTCTATCATTTTCTACCTCATTATTTTTTCATTGTTGCATAGATTTAAATTTTATCTTTGGAGATTTGTGATTGTTGGGGAGATTTAGTGTTTAATTTAACGTTTCTTTAAATATTTGGTTAATTACTCAGAGTTTTGTAAGGTGCGTGGTGTTGTGATTGATTTTGACAATTCTAATGGAAAAGAAGAAGATTTTTCTCTCAAGTTTTACCTTGGTAATGTAGTGCGGAAGCCTAAAGACAAAGTATGAGTCATTCCTAATCTTCCAACAGACCAACATTCAAGATACTGGTGGAAACGAGTTAAGATCGCCGCAGAACGGAGACTCAGGAGCAAGTTGTTGAGGCTGGAAGATTCAGGAAGCGATTTTGCGTGAAGATAACAAATAAAGTCTAGTTCCTGGACTGTGAACAAGTCAAATATCCAAAAATAAGATTTTTATATTTTTAACATTAATTTGGATATTCTGATTGTGCTGGTTGTAATTCGGATAGGAAAAACACTAATGGTACATGCCATTTGTTTGTAAATTATTTAGTTTCTCGACATAGTAAGAAGCAACATAGGCGTTGTTATTTCAATCGCTAAGGCTGAATATGTAGTTGTTGGTAATTGTTGTACATAAGTCCTATGGCTAAAGCAATAATTATTGGATTACGATTTAAAACTCGGTTGTATTTTAATCTAATGTGATAACACTAGCACGATAAACCTCAATAAGAATCATGTATTTCATCCATTTACGTACTAAACATATAAAAATCCAACAACATTTCCTTATGGATCATGTTAAAAAGTGTGATGTTATTTTTTTAATACATGGATACTAAAAGTCATTTAGGTGATTTTTTTGATAAAATTGTTATGCATAGAACCTTTTCACAAGAAACATAGGGAATTGTTACTCTTGGATTCTCTGTGCTTTAAATAGATTTAGATTTCTCTTTCATTTCATTTTCTATTTTTATTATTTTGAACACTAATATTTTCTTATAGTAAGTTAAACTTTAACCAACTCTATTAGTATGTTTTTACAACTCTTATATCTTGTGATATCATTCTTCGTATTTTGTTATATATATATATATATATATTTATTTGTTTACTTATTACATTCTTTATTTCATTTATTCATTCCTAAGTTGTTGTATGATTGTTCATCTTTTTATTTAAAAGCTTTTTAAGTACATCATGTTATGTGCACTTGAGCATTATTATGTATGTACATGCATTATTTAATCTTCTATTCGTATAAGTTTTGATTTTGCAGTTGCTCTTTGATGTGTACTTTCATGTCTAATTTTATTTAACATGTCTATCTTCATATTATGTATTCGATATATGATGTCGTATATTCTTCTTAGTTATTTATAGCTCATTTTTTCTTTGGAATATCGTTTGTGTTGCTGGTTATTTTGTGTTTAGACTCATTAGCATCTATTTCTTTTTTATCTTATCAAAGCAGAGAGAAGTTTTAATGTGAGTCTAGATTTGTTTTTTTCATTTTATATTGTTCGTCCGTGCAATTTTTCAGGGGGCATAAGAAATTGAAGGAAAGCATTTATCGCACTTTGATTCTACTTAAAGTCGACTCAACTCTAAGTGTAAGCTTGCCAAGCAATAGAAACGAGGAGATTAAATTTGCATGTCTCAGCTACACTAAAAGGGGAATGAGTGTGTCTCTACTATATGATTTTGTTGATTGTCCTTTAAACTTTTTTTGTTTTAGTTTATATCATTGAGTCTCCTCTTAAATTACGTATTTCTAGAACTAGTTTTAGATTTGTATGTTTTAGCATGCATAATTCAAACTGCTTGTATTCGAGTGTGTGTTGTACCCCAATTTTTTCCCCTAAGATCCCTCATCATACTCGGTACATCTCATACATAGAATTGGTCTCGTGGTTACAAGATCCAAGAGCTTTGGCATTAGGGTTTCTCTCTCTGAATGGAGGTTGTCGTCTTTCTCAAAATTGATTCAACTGGCGCTCTCATTTTTATTGGCATGAGATTAGGGTTTTGGATCTCAAGCAGCATATATGTCTCTGCTATCAGATTTCCCCAAGATACAACTTTTTCTTCATCATAGCTCTTTCAAGGAATAAAGGCATTAGGGTTTAAATCAGCCAGAGAATCAGGATTTCTCTTCATTTTATTTGAACTTGGTAGTGATTCCTCTATGGAGGTCTATTGAATTAATGTCTCACTTCAAGGCTGCATTGAGCACTACTCTTCCCTTATTACGAGTTCATCATCATCAATTAGGGTTTATCCTAGTCGTTATATCTCACGACATTCCTCTCAAGAAGTTCAGAAGATTTAGTCAAGGGCTTAGTTCTTTTAATGCTAGTTGTTAAATGGTTAAGATTTGGTTGAAGAATTCATCGAATCAATGTGCTTATTATTGATTAGGCTACGAATTAAGAGATCACCCAAGCTTGTTGATAGGATTTATGTGGCTTCTTGAGTTTGAGATTCAATTGAAGATTTAGATTCATTGACCAAGATGGCGCAAAAGATAAGCTTGTGAACTCTTTGTGGAAAAAGTCATGTTATATATATATATATATATATATATATATATATATATATATATATATATATATATATATATATATATATTCAATTACTTGTTGCAAGTGGATTTGGTTTCATTCAAGTTTTCAAGACATAAATCAAATTTCATCATTTCAAGGCATATCTTGATTACAAGTTCATTTAAACATTTTTTTTTACCATTTGCAAGATTCAAGCCTTAAGTATTAAGTCCAAGATCATGTGGTTTATTTTGAGGAAGATATACATCCTTATTCATTCAATTTCAAACTCCAAGTCCATCATCCACTATTCAAGGCTCATCCAAATATCATCCCAAAGAACAAGTGTTACTCAAATATTTAAAAATCACATCGAATGTTCAATCAAGTTACAAAAAGATCCAAGATTCATATACGTACATCATTTAAAAATGCAAAAAAAAAGGGGAATAATGATACATATAGGAAGTTATGAATCTTGAAGAAGAGAGCAAGTTTGTATCAATTGGTTGAATGTGCAAGGTACGCCCAAATTTTATTCAAGTCATGGGGATTCATTTTAACCCAAATATGCAGGATACTAAATTACTGAAGACAGGACCTGTTCTGAAAAATTCTGCACTGTCTGTGTGATTCAAAACTTCCTCATTATGTTACGAATCTTCACGATCTTGGCTGAGTGTATAGAAGCTTGCACCATGCTTGAATCAATGCTTCGGATTAGTCATTCAAGATAATCTGCATGAAAAAACCCAAAACAAAAAAGCAGTTGTATCAAAACTCATATCGAAAATGGTTCATTGGAAAAACCAGGTTAACATAACAGTTCAAATAAAAAAACCAATTGGCATGATTAGCCTTGCAATCTGAAGTCAAAAATTAAGAAAAGAAGTCATTTGAATACAAACAGGGGAAGTCACTCAGAGATCAAAAAGTGACAGCTCAGCAGTTCCTAATCAGCATAACAGAACCTCTAACTGAATAAAAAACAAACAAACTGATAACTAAACAAAATTCAAAACTTCCTAACCGTCCTACAGTCTAACTAACAATTTCCATTAAACCACATAACAGTTTTTCTAATTACTTTCTAACAATTCACTAGACCAAACTCGCCCTGCATCAGTTATGGACAAAGAAAATCAAGAGTTGATATAACAAATCAAAAAAATCAGGAAATGAGAAAAGCAGAAAGAGTTAACAAATTAGAGGCATATCAGTTGGAGCTTCACAGTTAACAGTTATCAAGCCCATAACTAACTTCATGTTTGCCTCAATCTCCTCCCTTCATTCCATAACAGAAACTTCAGATCCAATGGCTAAGATTGCTCTAACTGTTCAACTGTTTATAACAGCCCTGTAACTAATTCCCAGCAGAATCTCAACAAACTCCAGCTAATTCCTTAACCATCCTAACTGCATCTAATAGATTCTTCCAACTAACTTCTAAAAACCAGCTCACCTATAATAATCTTTAACCATAACCTCCAACTGCCATAAAAAATTATAACAAAACCTATAACCAACTTCCTAACGGATAGGCAACATAAAACTAATTACACAGGGCGAGGGGTTTTTTATTTATAACATACCAGAAAAGTTATAGGAAACTCACCAGAAAATTATCCCAAAAAAACCGCTTTCTGCTCTCTCTCTTCCATCCTCAACCTTCATTCTCGATTTCTCTCCCACACGATAACCTCTATCTTCACCTTTCTTTCTAAGTTCACGATCATTATTCATAAAATTATCCATTGAAAAATCTCCATCCTCAAGTTCTCTCTGCAACACCTTCTTCACTTGAGTCTTATCTCTTCAACCAAATCGCATCATTTATCGCCATCACATTCATTCTCAAAAGTATGAGAAGAATTACCAGAAAAATAACACAAAAAAAGTTCTCTCTGAAATCTATAAAGCTCCCTGAATATCTCTGCATCAACCTTCACGTATCTTTAACCATTTTTCAATCTTCATCATCAACATCATGAATCTTTCTCCTCTCTACACCATCAATGCTCATCAATCTTCGTCTTTCTTCAATCAGCAACAACTTCTACAGCTTCTTTGAATCTTCATCATAATCGCTATAATAATCGCAACAGTTCAGAAACCACACAAAAAGAAGAAGAGCGAAAGAATAATTCGCACATCTAGAGTAATCGAAAGTACATACCCGAAGTCAAAGAGTTTCGCTGATAATCGTCTTCCTTAGTTGATACTCTCACCGGTAAGCTTCAGAATCCTTCGAATCGTCTATGTCCTCGTCATTTTCTTTACATCTGGCGGTAGCTTGTAGCTTATAAAGAAGGATCTCGGTGGTTTCCTCTGTTAATTTATCATCACTGTCACAAATTACAAGCTTACAATCCCCAGGGTTTCTAGAAGAAAGCTTTGATACCTTGGATTGATGATAAGTTAGCAAATTCGAATGCAAGATTCCAATCAAGAGGTAGTTTGAGGCAGGGTTTAGGTTCATGTTTTGTTGATTATAAGGGTTCAGCAGTGGCGGCGCCGCTAGAAGCCGCATACAAATGTTGAGATAACAAAGAAAAGAAACGTTGAAGAAGGAGAGAAAGGCTACTAGGTTAAAACTCACGGCATGTCCAAACAGTGTCGTTTCAGTCTTGTTTATTTAATTTTCTTTTAAATTTCGCTGCTTTTTCTTTGTTAATTAAGGGTTGAATCTATTGCTGATTGTTGTGGGCCGCTATGATCAAAAGCCTGGAAAATTCCGTGCCTCACCACCTGGTCCAGTATTGGCACCCCCTGACTCCTTCTACTCCCTTTGTTTTTGTAGACTTTGTTTTTTAGTTTAGATTTTTTTTTTGTATAATAAAAATAGTAATAAAATACATATAATAAAACAATAAAAATTTATAGATTTTAGGAATGTTTTTTTTGGTAATAAACTACGAGATCAATAAATTTTGTTAGACTTTTATGAAATTTTGGAAATTAATCCCTAATATTTTTTACTTGAAATTTGTGATTCACCTTCGCTTGTTGAGTTGAGTCTTATGCAGATTCATAATTTGATATGCGGACATGTTTTGGATTCCTATTATGATCTATTTTCACAACGATGAAGCTTCAACACCTATTCCAAATATTTGATCACTGACTGTTTGTTTGTTGATGCCAGCTCGCGCGAAGTATCTCAAATTTCTTTACTTTGGTTGCGCTTTTTGCGGACATCATTGTTCGTTTGGTATTATACTGCTTCCAAGTTATATTTCCGCATTTATTGGTTTCTAGATATCATGAGAAGTAGGAAATAAAGAGTGTGCGCTCGAAGTCACTGTTTAAAGACCTGTACCAGGCATTCCGCACTTCATTTCTTATATGTGTTGTGCTTGTGTTTGTTTCTTTTCTTGTTGATCAATGAGTCACTCAATTTAGCAACTGAGATCACGACTTCGCTCTCAGTGTATGCTCCCTATAGGATTTTATCGCTTTCCTTTATTTCTTGTTGATCGATGAGTCACTCAATTTAGAAATTGAGCTCACGACTTCGCTCTCAGTGCATGTTCCCTATAGGATAGTTTTGTTACACTTTCTTTGGCATGCTAACCCAGATAGGATCTCTTAAGTTGTGCTCTCTTGAGTTTACTAGCTTGCTTGCTTTATCCTTGTACACGTAGGTGATATGGCGATATTTTTTTCAGGAGTACCCTCGATTCTGAGTTACCATTGACCTTACCATGACCTAGTCTTTACCCGTGAGTGGGAAGGGAATGATCTATATAGGTACAAATGGTGACTATACATGTTCCGTTGGTGACTCTGATTATACTGATGACTTTGATCCTTGGTATTCTGAATTGGTCCAGACCTTTGATCTTATTACATACGACAGTGGTTCTGTTACCAGTTCAGCAGTTATCCAGTACCGCAGAAGCTTTGATCTCATATGTTTGCATACATAGCATGTTAATATAATTATCAGCATACATGTTCCTTTTTTTTCCAAACATTATTTCCTTGATTCCAATTGTTAAGACGAAAAATAAACAAAAAGAAAATATAATAAATACATGAAAAAATATATAATAGCATTGTGGCTTAATAACTGGAATCAAAGTGTATGAACTTTTGGAAATAAGAATATGGCATTTGTATTGCATGTCATGCATCATGTTGCGTTTGAATATGCATTTCATGAGTTCCATAGAAGTCTTACCCAAGGTCCTTTGGTCGCTTGAAGCAAGTTGCCTCATCAGTACAACACTCATGCTAAGGGAAGATGGAAAGCATTAAGCAAGAGATCTTTGAACTCCGCAAAGAAGTAACTACTTTGAAGGCTGATATGGAATATCTAACTGCTTTGGTTAAAACTTTGGTGGCCACCCAAGTCAATCCTTCTAGGAAGGAAGAAGAGATGGCAAAAGTCTTCACAGAAACTCTGAAATCATTCTTTCATGAGAAGGTGATAGTCAGTGCACCCGGTGAGTTCCCAGAAAAGGTGAATGTGGGAATACTTCTAGAAGAGGATTTCCAAAAGGAATGTTTATCTGAAGACATTGGCACAACTAGTGGTGTGAAAATGTTTGATAATAATTTTTCTAAGAAGAGAACTAGAAGAAGAAACGATCAACATGTTCCTTTTGTCAACCCTGTGTTCAATTTACCTCTTGTTGCTCCAATTCGTCAACAGAATCAACAAGCTTCTGATTAGAAGAAAGCTCAGTTTGATCTAATTCCAATGACTTATACAAAGTTGTTTCCTATCCTAATGCAGAGGAAATTGGTTCATACCTGATCTCCACCGAAGACTCCTGAGAAGATACCTTGGTACTACAAAGATGATTTAACTTGTGCCTTTCATTAGGGAGCCCCTGGACATAGTATTGAACAATGTTATCCATTAAAAGCTGAAGTCCAGAAATTGGTCAGAAGTGGCGTCTTGTCACTTAAAGATATTTGTCTCGAAGATCAAGCCAAGTCTTTGCCGAAGAATAAACGTGATTGAAGAATGCCCTGAATTTTAAGGATGATTAGTCTTGTCATGTTTACTAGCAATTTTACTGATTTCTCATTTGTAATTCTTCTTGTTAAGCAGTGTACGGCTTGCATAAAAGAACTTGTTTACATTTGAATGATTATTTTAATACAATAAATATGTTTGTCTTGAAGAAATCCATTTGTTTCACTCGTATTTATTTTTAATTTTAAATTGCTTTTTGCATTATGATACCAAATTGTTATCCATTCTCCTGCCTAGGCATGGTTTGGGGGGGGGGGAGGATGATGAGTTTAAAATGCAAAATTTCTGGTTGTATGCTTTTGAATAAAACTTTGTTGACGATATACAGCCATTGTTTCAAATTCCCAAACACCAGAGATATAAGGGAGTGAAACCCTCGTTAACCCCTTTGAGCCTCGAAGCAGGAGTTTCTTTTCTATTTTAGAAAAAACCCTCATTTTTAACCTGGGGCAGGGTAGTGTTCAGTTAATTTGATCGAGCATTCAGAACTCATCAGAAATGCGCATCTAAGGATACAACAATGGTTATCCTTAAAAAGGTTGATGAAGCCCAAAATTGTAATGGCTAACCTTCACTTATCAAGAGTGGGCGTCAATTAACGATACCCCAATGAGTACCTCTCGCACATCAGAAAGTCAATAGACGATGATACAACAATGGTTATCCCTCATTTTCCAAGAAATAGGGCAGTCACAATTCTTCCAACAAGTCGAAAATGACTCAACATCACGCGACATGTTCAAGAAAGAAAGAAAAGGTGATATAAAAATGAATGAAAAAATGAAATGAATAAGAAGTGATTAAAGATAAAGACAAAAATCCCTGCTAAGTCGAAACTTGGAAAAAGCTCGCTTAGGCAAAAGTCAGGGCATCCCACTAGGCTTCATAGTCAAATTCAAAAAGAATTTGTCCAGGCAAAAGTTAGGGAAAATGATGGAAAGCCTGAAAGGCGAAAAAGGATTACAAAATGGATATCCTTAGTAAAGAAATATGTTGCATGATCAGACAATAAAAGTAAAGATAAGTGATTATCGTATCCAAAGAAAACCTTGGTTGGTTCCTCAACTGTCTCGAAATTTCTTTTGAGAGATGAATGTTTAGGTCGAGTTAACTGAAATTAGGACTGGAGAACTTCATGAAGGGGGTGGGTACCAAATAATTTTGAGCCTTAAAATTCGTGAACCAGGCCACGTTACAACCCTCAAAAGTCCTAATTGAAACAACATTTATTTCGAAAGCATACTTCAACGAGATAGCGTTTTCTGACTCTCATGAATTTTGTTTAAAAAAATTATGTTGGTATCATATGCTTTTGTTATCTTTTTAAAAAAAATATCAATTTTGCGTCCTGGCTAGTGATTCATTCATAAGCTTTTGCAAAATATCTTCAATAAAATCTTCAAGACTTACATAATTGTTGCATTAGAATTATCATTCTTAGAATAAACACTATTCTGCTTGTAAAACCATTGCATGATATCAAAGAAGCTTACATTTGAGTATCAGCAAAGGGCACGTAACTAAGAAGAAGTTGTCAAGTAAAGAATATGCAATATTCAACTAATCTAGGGCAGTTACGTCGAGATTCGACGAATCTCTATGAACTTTTTGGTCAGACGGATTATCTTAAAAGCAGACAACCAAGGGCAAGTCGTGAAAAATATCTCTTCCACAAGCAGGATTGTTTCTCATAATCTGCCTTGTAGAGACGGGCATGATTCTCTCTACAGTAACTGACCAAGCTAGTGGGTGTCTTCCAGGTTGTGGTGTGGTATTGGGCCTGTGTTCCCATCTTTCCCCAGTTAAGTGTTAGTTCAGTTTGTCTTCAAGCATCTATTTAATGGTGGATTTGTAATCCCATCCTCCCCAGTCAGGTCCCGATTCAGATTTCTCTGACTGAGTGTAATTTCCTTCCGTGGTCAGAAGATGATCAAGCAAAGGTTGCAAAGTTACAAAGCATGTGCTTAGTTGTTGAAATCTTTCTCCCTTCGTGTTGAGAAGTAATCTTTATCAGGATATTATGCCCTCCGATTATGATATTGTTGTTGTAGTGTTCTTCTAAGCAACCAGACGAGGGCAATATACATTCTAAGAAGTTTTGAGATAAGTGTATACTCCTTGGGTTTTCTCTCGCTATGCGCTGAGTTTTATTTAAAATCCCCATGAGCTGGCCCATTACTGTGTTGTCGACTTCTTAAATTCTCCAGATGTGTCGAATATGATACTTCCCTCTGAAGTTGTTATCCCATGAAATTCCATGATCTCTCTCCAGAGAATTTTGCACAACTATTATGCCTAATATTGAAGACTGTATCCAGGCTCTCTTTAGTGTGTGTGGCTTCTTTTTCCCCAATGAAGTTAGCATAATAATCCCCAGTTAAAGTATCAACGATGTAGTTTTGCATCTTCCCCAGTAAAGTTTGTATTGACATCCCCAGTTGAGGTCTCGACGACATGGATTTCATCTTCCCCTAGTAGAGTTGGTTTTGGAATCTCCAATGAAGTCTAGAAGATAAAACTTCCTCTCCCCTTATCGAAGTCTGTATTGGTATCCCCGGTGAGACATATAAGAGTTTACGATATGCCCACAACCTTATTTATTGTTAGTCAGGTGGTTCTTTGATTGTTTTCAAGCCATGTTTTTTCCAGCAAAGTTAAGCCATGAAATAGGACTTTGTTTCCTCTGTTGATGCTTACCCTCTCATGGAATCTAATCTTCGTCCTGCATGTGACTTGATAACATGTTGTCTTTACCTAAGTTAGATTTGTCTGGTTATCCCCAGTGCATTATGGTTTTTTTGTCAGCATGCGCATGATAACATCCATACATTCATACACATCATGCATAGATGAATTTAAATTCATCACTCATTTGCATTCATTGATGTTTTATCAGCATATTATCCTCTTTGCAAAGTTATGTTACTCTCTCTCCAATAGAGTTGTCAACATTAAACAGAAAGTGTATATCCTTTCAATTTCCCCAACGAGTTATCTCTCGTGGAATATTTTTGCTTCAGCCTTCCTATTCAGTTCATTATCTGGATGGAGTGTGATCCCCTTTTGAGTTTATTTCTCATCGGGTGCTGACTTGGTTGATTATTTCACTCCAGTTTATTTCTAGTTTGAGTCTGTAGTTCCCGACAACATTATTATTCTGATTTCTGCAGGCTTCGAGCCTTGATTTGAGAATGTGCATTTATTTTGCATGCAAAGACTTTTTTCTCCTCAACAGGAATGTATCGGTATTTCCCCAGGAAATCAAGCTTCATTTCTCGCCAGTCTTATTACAATTCCTTCTTAAAACAGCAAGCGACAATTCTCTTTATTTGAGCAACTTGTTCCTTCCCAGTAAGTCTGTTAATGTAAGAAGATGTTTTTTTTAAATGAATGGTAGCCTTGTCATTATGGAAGGTAGTTCATTGATAAAGATTATTTTCCCAATGAATGGTAGCCTTGTCATTATGGAAGGTAGTTCGTAGATGAAAATTTTATATTCCCATGAATGGTAGCCTTGTCATTATGGAAGGTAGTTCATTGATGAAAATTTTATATTCCAATGAATGGTAGTCTCGTCATTATGGGAGATAGTTCGTTGATAAAGATTGTTTTCCCAATGAATGGTAGCCTTGTCATTATGGAAGGTAGTTCATTGATGAAATTTGTTATCCCAATGAATGGTAGCCTTGTCATTATGGAAGGTGATTCGTTTATGAAATTTGTTATCCCAATGAATGGTAGCCTTGTCATTATGGAAGGTAGCTCGTTGTTGAAATTTGTCACTCCAATGAATGATAGTCTCGTCATTATGGGAGATAGTTCGTTGTTGAGTTTGGCTGTTGTTGTACCCTAAAATTTGCCCTCCCTTTTTCACAAGAAATCACAACTTCAGGGTTTTCCCTGATTTTTCAGATTGGCTCAAGAATCGATCAAACAGTCTCTTCTTTATCAGTTAATCCAGAATTAGGGTTTCCACTCATTTTGTTAAGATTGACTCAAGAATTGATCAGACAAATCTTTCTTTGACAGTAACCCAGGATTAGGGTTTGCGCTCGCATTTCTCAGAAGAAACTGAATCCTCAGAAATTCAGTTGACTGTTATATCATTTTTACGATTGTTCAAGATTACTGGTTATTTCTCAAAACCTAGTTATCTGGGGTAGGAGCTGAGACTGTTGTTTGGAACCTTAAGGCATTTGCTTGATCAGTAGAGTGAAAGGTGTAAGGAACGCTTATTTGTTTAACCATACAACGCATATGTTAATTGGAATACCAGGCGTATCATGATTAATACAAGATTGCGAGACGGCAAAGTTTGTTGATTATTTATTTCATCTGGATTAAAGTTATTGGGATACATTTCTAGCTATTTTAATTTAAGAGACTTAAATAATTAAATAGACAGTACAAGGGAAAGAATGGAATATTTGACAGTAGGAAATTCTTATTTGACAAAGACTTTTTTATTTTATTTATCTCAAATGTTGTTACAAATTTTATTTAAATATTGTAGATTTACAATTTACAGTGTTTACAATAATATTTATTACAATAAATGGAAAGAAAATAAAATAAATCTAAAGCCTAAGTCTATTGAAATCTTTGACCTTTACTGCGTCCTCCATTATTCAACTGATACTTACCTGCAAAGGACAGAAGAAAAAGGAAATCAGTGCAATTAACTGAAAAGCATTTTTAAGCAGATAAATAAAAGAATCATCATTAAAGCTTGTTGGCCGGAATTAGAAATGCTATGTTCATCATGTTTCATTTTCCTCTCTGCAAATCACAAGAAGATTTCTCTTCTCGGTTCACAGAGAGAAAAATAAATATATAAAATTGCAAGCATACAAGTTATTCAAAATGCAAAGGCACAAGGTTGCACACAAAGAAGGCAAAGCAAACTAAACAACAAACTGCATTAGTCAACCAAAGGCACAAGGCTGCATACAAAAGCAAACTAAGTTGCAAAACTGTCACAGCAAGTACACAAAGTTGTCCAAGAAAGTACACCAAGCTGTCAAAGAAAGCATACAATGCAGGAAATATGGAAACAAGTACAACAATGTAGGAGATGAACCAAGTTACAAGCAAGCAGGCTTGTCAAATTCATCATCATTTTCTGGCCCAACAAGCTTTTCAGATTAAAATATATTAAGCAAAAAGTGCTTTTATGGAGAGAGAAAGAGAGTGAAGTGGGGTTTGCAGTTTTGGCAGACTGTAAAAAGCAGTGAGAAAGCAAATAAATAGAACAAGTCTAACAGTTCAGAAGAGGAGGAGATATAGAGCAAAAACTGCAAGCTTAAGAAACACACAACCAACTTCCAACTAAACCTGCATTACAGGTTTACAAAACTGCAAGCTTAAGAAACACACAACCTGCCTTACCAAACACAAAGAAAACCTGTTAAACTGCATAGCCTTCCTTCAAAAGCAAAACTGCAAGTCCAAAGCCTGCCTAAAAACTCATCAGTCTGCTTACCAAAAGCCAAAACTACAATAACAAGAAAACCTACTTGTGATCGATGGATCTGGAACTGACTGTTTAACGCTGGTTCACGAAATGTCGCGGTAAGCAAGAGTCGCCACCGTCTTTTATTTTCTCCAACATGGACAGGACAAAAGCACAGCAAAATTCCTTATGAGATAGTTTCTCGGTTCGGGAGGTAGATTTATAAAAAGGGAAGGTGTTAGCACCCTTTCTATCCATGGTTATCCATGGGCTCTTAGATACTTGCTCATTGTGTTTTCAAAATGTTTGTTTGCTTTTCAATCGTGAGTGGGTTTGAAAAAGTTTCGTTTAAAGATTTCAGATCGACTCTTATATCAGTCCTCAAGAGTGTTTGAAAAAATTGTTTTGAAAGCTTTTTTGAAAGTGTCGGTGTGAAAAGAGTTTTTGATTTGTTTTTTGAAATAGAGCAAGTATCTATGAGTCATCTACCTACCCTAAGGAATTAGGCTGTGTAAATGTCCTTAAGGTAGTGCCATCCCACCATTGAGAGATAGGTAGCACCACCGTTGGAGGTGTTCGAGTCAATTCATGTTTAGGGACAATGTGGTCACCAGAGCAACAGTAAGACACCTTAGAAGCTACCCTTATGCCATTGATCCTTTTTAATTCCGAGGCAACCGTTTCGAGGCAACTGGATCATGTCATGGACATAAGGACTTACTAAAACGTCCTATACTCGACGACCACGTTTCGAAGGTAAGGCAACAGTGAGGCGTACCCTAAGAGTGGTGTGTGAATTGGTGCGTTGTTTTCATGTTAATATTTGTCTTTGATCAGGCATTGGTGAGCTACGAGTTATTTTTAATTCATCATTCATTCTTTCATGCAATTAGAATTTAAAAGTGCGGAAATTTAAATGCGGAAAGTAAAATCCTACGCTATTACAAGGCGCGGGTCTATACATCGCCAAAATACAAAGACCCGTTTTAATAAAAATGCGGAAAGTAAATAAATGCGGTAAACCTAATTACTATTACATCCGGAAAGCAGTTACATAATAATTGATAAGAAAATAATGCGCGAAAAGAATTAAAATTAGGACGTCCGAGGGTTTTGACCCTTTGCTTGAAATTAAATTAAATTAAAAAGCTAATTAACTATTTAATTAAGAAAAGAAATGTTTTTTATGTTTTTTTTGGTATTTAATGAAAATAAAGAAAATAAAAATTAAAATTAAATGAAACCCTAATTCTAAGTTGTTTTAATTATTAATGAAAAAAAATGTTAAAGTTTAACCTAATTTATGCTAATTAATTATTTACTATACATGTTTATTTACAAAATGTTTAATAATTAATAATAATAATAATGATGATAAAATTATTTATTAAAAAAATGATGAAAAGTTAAAAAAAACCTAATTTCTACATATTTTAATTTGTTAAGAAAAATAGTAAAGTTTTGAAACCTAAATTAATCTAATTAATTGTTTAAAGTTTATTTACAAAATAAATTAATAGAAATTAATATTAATAAAAATAAACATTTTTTGTAGTTTCTGATTTATTATTGTAAAAATTATTTTTGAGTGAATTAACTAAAATAATTAAAACAAACTAAAAAGAATTGAAAAGAAAAGAAAATTAGAAAGAAGAATAGAATACAAACAAGGGGGTATCTGGCCCAATTTGGAGGTTTTTGGAGCAATTTGGCCCACTGCAATCCAAGCCCTTTTTGACTTTCCAGGATCACATGCTTGTGGTTGACTGAGCGTGCACGATAGTCTCCACATTTTGGCCTTTGGATTGATCATGAAGCCATTTGTCAAGCCAGAGTATGAGGGTGTATGGTGAAGCCTTGAAGGAACGCTGCACATGAACGCATTAAGACAAAAATTATTAAGCTTTTGGGGGGACCTGGGAATCGAACCCAGGTCCCAGTACCTGCATGACAACTCAACTGCCAACTGAACTAGCGCGTTACTTTGTATATCTAATGGATAATGATTATTATAAGAGAAAAAACAAGCGTTAGTGGTGTTTAACGAAAACGCGCGCCAGTATTTGAATTATCCTCTCACGGTATGACACGCCAGCTTCGTCTTCCTTTTTCTGCCTGTAACATAAACGAATAGCGGGGGTTTTAAACCCCCACTAACTGCAATGCATAAAAATAACGATTAGCATGTAAGCAAATATAAAAAAGGCGCGAGGTGTGGATTCCATTCGTCTTGTTGCCACGAATTCAATGGTCCCAGTTGGAAGGTTCAATTTTTTCATATGAAGGAAACCCTAATTTAGAGTTTCTGAAACCCTAGCAAGCGTTAATGGAAAATCTCTATACAGGCATTGTTAGTTCAATCAAAGGGTACCATTAGCTTCAGAACATCCATATTAGTGTAAATCAATAGTTAAAAATCATGAATCATGCATGGAACTTAAAACACGATTATGGAAAATTTTGAAAAGAAAGCAATTCTGTTCTACCAATTCTCTGTGCGTGGAGGCTTGGTTTCGATTGCAAATGTTTCCTAGTAATGTCAGGAAGACAATGGAAGGCTTCTTGTGCTTTGAAACCAGCTCTAGGTATGAAAACCGTTTCCAACTTTTTTGTGAAAAAATGCACTTTTGTTCTTTTCTTTTCTGCGCAGCTCTTGTGTCTATTAGTATTAGGTTAACTTGTGCATAAGTAAGTGAATAGAATTAGGTCAAGAAAACCAGCCCAAAGTCCATCCATTTATGATTTTGATATTTGATTTCCAATCATATAAAATCCAATCTTTTTCAATCTTTTTGCCATGAAACTCTTGCCAATTGTGGAAGATTTTGTCTCTTGAGAAGGTACACGAAATATTTAGCTCATAATGGAAGGATTTGCTGCACAAAAAAGATTTAAAACCATTGTTTAGTATTTTTCTCATAATTAAATTTAATTAAATGAATTAATAAGATTAAAAATTCAATTAATTAATTAAAAATAAGAAAATAACTCCCTTTTAGCTTAATGGGTCGTGCATAGCCTTTGGGTAATGATTCATGGAAGAAATTGAGGCCCATTAGCAATTTTGAGGCATTTGAAGCAAAGTTGACTTTTCAAAATTCCCAAACATTTCCCAACTTCTACAAGTCATATCTTGCTCAATTTTTAAGTTATGATCATGTTATTGGACATTTTGGAAAGGTATTGAAGTCCTCTAACCAATGTATTTGGTCCCATGTCATTTTGATTTACCAATCTCAAGTTATGGTCTTTGACTTAAAGTGCCTTTTTGTTGACTTTTGAAAATGACCTATAATGTTGAAATTGATAACTTTTTGTGAGAGCATTTCTTGGACTTGAAGTGTGAAGATGAGTTGTAGGAAATGTTATCCTCTTCAAAATGAGCTTTGAATGGGATTTTTCTGATAAACCATGAGGAAGTTATGCCTTGGTCAATTTGCAGTTGACTTTTCCAACTGTCCCAAAATAGAAACTTTTGCATCTTGAGACTTTTTGAGCCATACTTGTGAAATCATGATCAAGAATTGATCAAATGATGTTTGTGGCTTCAAAATAAGATGTTGACCAAAAATTTTGACTTTTGACTGTCAAATGACCATTTTGCCCCTGCAGTTGACTGTGAAGCATTTAGGGTTTTTGACTGTGCAATTTGATGCTGTGAGTCTTGAAACTTGGCATATGGATGCTTGACAATGTATATAGGCATGTGGGACTTGATTGGACCCTTGAAAACTTCAATTTCTTTGCCAGAACCAAAACCCTAATTTTGACTGTGTTAGGAGGCAATTGGACTGTGCAACCCTTGGGAGATTTTGAACCTTGATCTTGGCAAATCTTGAAGAATATGGGAGGGAAAATTTTGGGGTACAACACTACTCAACCTGCAAAACTCAAACTATCAAACAGAAAACTGCAAGTTACAAGCCTGCCTGTACTAAACACTCAGGCTGCTTTCAAAAACTCAAAAACAACTCAAGTCAAGTTCATCAAAACCTGCATTACAGGTTTCCAAAACTCAAAAACTCACAAGCCTGTCAAGCAAGCCCAAAACCTGCTAAGACTGCAACTCAGTTGTTTACAGTGATTTCTAGTAAACAACCGCTAGTCTTCCAATTTACTAATTTATTATTGGTTACTTGCAGGATCGACTAGATTGATCCTAGAACACATGTGTCATAACTTATTTTTATGTTCATATCTATTATATTGATAGACTTATATTGTATGTTAAGTTTGAAGACGAGATTCTTAGGAAAGATTTCTAAAATGGTCTATAGGAATAAACTAACTGAATGTAGGCAGTAAAGGCTTCGAATTAGACTTGGGCTTGAATGTAAAGATAATTCTAAAATGGCTTGAATGTGAAGATAAGTGTTTGACTAAGAGGATAAAGTAAAAGTAAATCGAAGGATTTAAGGGTAAAAATACTGTCTAACGAAATGACTGTGTTTAAAGACAAGTAAAACAAAGGAAATGCAAGGAAATCGAAGTATTTAAAGACAGAAATTCTGTAATCGAAGGATTTAAAGGGCAAGGAAATACTGTAATTCAAGGAAATCGAAGGATGTAAAGGTGAATTAAATATAACAAGACTTGTATTGAAATTGTAAAAAAGTAATGATGTTCAAGACGTACATTGTATCTTCTGACTCGTTTTCCTTAATTCACGAAAGTATGAGTATTATGAGATCTTTTAGTACATAAAAGTGAACATCCTTAAATCTAACATAAGAACACATACTTATAGTGTTTCGACCCTAACAGCCCTACTCTAAAATCACGCCACGTTCGAAGCATGCAAGCCTCCTATGCTTGCTGACTTCCACGCGTCTTCTAGAATGGCGCTCTTTATTTGAAATTCGAAATCTGTACCAATCGAAGCATCTTGCTTCTTCGTTGCTTTCGAAATAACCCAATTACTTGGACCGTTTCCAACTTCTGGCACCCTTACATAAATGAGCTCTTTTGTAATTCGAACACCAAAAAAGTCCAAATCGAAATCTGCTGGAACTTGAATAATCCTTCAACATAAAGACTCCATATCTTCCACCAATATCCAATATTGATATTAATCTCCTTAGGTACTTCATTCGAAATATTATTTTGATAGTGGTTTCCTCCTTATTCGAAATAGCCAGCTAACAAGTTGTTCCTTATTCGAAATAGCCAGCTAACATCAGTTACAGACCTGCCTGCATAACCTGTAAAACTGCTTCTCAAGCAAACCAAACAAACCTGTTTACCATACTCAAGCAATCAACAAGCCAACTCAAAACCAAAACTTATTCAAAGCTCAACAAACTGCTTTCAAAACATCAAAACATCAATATCAAAAAGAAGAACAAGCAACAAGTTCTAGGTTGTGTTCACCAACAAGTTTCAAACAACATGAAGAACAACAACAAATAACTAGTTTTTATTTTTCAGAATATACCCTCATCATCAAAAGTCAGTACCCAAAGAAGAGGAAGAGGTCCAGAAGTGAAAAATCAAAACAACAATAAGTCTCAAAATATTCATCATCAACAAAAGTTCAAAACAAAGCAAGCAGTTTTCAGAAACTAAGGCCCATCATCAAACAACGAAAAGATACAAAATACCAGCAAAGAAATCGTCACGCTCCTCCTTCGCCTAGCCTCCTGGAAGCGCTGTCGGCCAGCTCACCCTCATTCTCCTTCAGTTTACAGAACAAAACGCTTAAGGTACATCCCTCAAACTCCTACTACATGTAAATATCAAAAGAAATATGGATTAAAACACGCATGTAGTAATCAAGCAAAATGAAAACGTAATATGTGAAACTCTAAAATAAAGGTTAACAAATTGTACCGTCACGAAGCGAGAATCTTAGACCGCTGCAAATGGAAGGTAAGAGGTGGATGGAGGCGATGCTCCGGTGGCTAAGGCAAGAGGGGAGGAATCAGAGGCCCATGGGTTTGAGAAAGGCGAAGAGAAACGAAGAAGATGAGAAGGAGGCGCCGCTGTACCAAAGTTGCCAAACCTAATTTCTGAACTCATAAAACATGAACCCTAACAAATTTGTTCAAACCCTTCATTCTGGGCCTTCGCCCCACTTAAAACTGAAGCCCAAACGTTTAACAGCGCCCACCCCCCTTTTTCTTCATTTCTTCTATTATTGGGCCATCCAAAGAACTTTTTTTAGGCCCATTATCTTTTCCCCTTTTTTGTTATAATGTTTTTAAAACTAAAACTTTTTTATCATTTTATTTTCATCTTTTATAATATAATTCTTCTTTTCTTTTGTTAAAAAAATATACATATTAAATAATTCTCCTTAATATTTATTACATTTAATAAAACTAAAAATACATAAATAATGGAACTTCAACTTAAATAATTTTTCTTTTCTTTAAAACTCTTTATTTACATAATTTATAAAAAAATACAATAATAATAATTACTTAATCTTTCATTAGGTTAAATTTTATTTGTTTCACTTGTAAATAAATATACGCATCTCATAATACTTCTGATTCTCTTTATTTTTACGTATTATTACAATTTGTTAATATTTGAATTGCGTCGATTCAATTTGGTTGTAATATATACTTGGACATTGTTATTCTGATAAGACTCATCCCCATTTGTAAACATTTGTACCCCCATCCCCGGATACTTATTTGTAATAATTTATATTTTACATTCCCGCAATTTATCGCTTTCAATATACTGTATAGTAATTAGGGTTTGTATGCGAAGATTCAAAATCAATCGCTAGATAACTTAATACAAGAACAAAATGCATGAAAATCAATACACAATTCACACTTACACTTCTAGGGTAACCTCGCTTATTGCCTCGAAAAATGCAATCATGTCCTTCGAGTATGAGACACTCTAGAAAATGTCCCTTCGATAAACAAAGATCATAGTCCCTCGATGACCCTTGATGTTGCCTTCGATAAAACGATCTCGTCCCTTACAGAATTGCTAGAGCGCCTCACAAGTTGCTTTCAATGATTGTATACGATGACCCGCGCCTGTCCCGTTTAAACATCCTAACACAAGGTTGTTCACCAAATACAATGGTGAAACAACACTGTTAAAAGGGTTAAAAATATAAGAAAGATCTTTGAGTAAAATAGGGTAGACAACTCTTAGTTACTTGATCAAAAATCTTGCAAAACATCCTTGCCACTTTCAAACACACTTCACAACACAATTTCAAAACAACTTTCAAAACATTGAAATATCTTTTCAAAAAGACACACACCTTTGTATATATTCAAACAAGAATCATTACAAATGTTGCCTAGACATGGCATCTTTTTCAAAACATTTTTAAAACCACACACACAAAGCACCATTTCAAACAATTGAAAAGCAAAGGCAAGTTGTTGTACCCCAAAATTTGCCCTCTCAATTATCAAGGCCTTTCTCACAAGGATTCTCAAGGTTCAAGCTTGCACAAGTACTTTGGAATTTTCCAGTACCAAAATTAAAAGGAAACTGTCAAAAAGGGAGAAAATAGATAAAAATAACATTTTGACAAATTTGAAGGAAAATAGGTCTCCTTCGATCCAGCACCCTTCGACTGACTCTAAGCCTCCTTCGAATGCAAGTTTAGGTGCATCCTTCGTTTGGATTTGAAACCTCCTTCGAATGCAACTTGGATTACATCCTTCATTTTGAACTGAAAGCCTCTTTTGAATGCCAGTTTAGGTACATCCTTCGTTTGGATTTGAAACCTCTTTCGAATGCAACTTAGGTACATCCTTCGTTTGGATTTGAAACCTCATTCGATTCAGCCTTTTGATTGGACAAGTGTGCTGCCTACATGGTTGCAATCAAAGGCCATGACATGTTGGCCACACATGCCCCCTGTAAGGAAACCTTTTCGATTCACCAAGTGTGCTGCCTGCAAAGCCTACTTCAATTTAGACAAGTTTACTGCCTACAAGCCTGCTTCGACTGGACAAGTTTGCTGCCTGCATTGCTTGCTTCGTTTGGACAAGTTTCGATGGGACAGAGTAACCATCTCTATGCATCCTTCAAATCCACTTGCACCAAGGGCCTTTTGCATACTTTGCTTCATACAAGCTTCGTTTGATCCAAGAAGTGTCTTCATACAAGATGTGAATAAGTTCTTGCTTCCCTTGAAAAAGCGCCCTTCAATTCAGAAGCCAGGAACTTCCCTCATGCTAAAAAAGACACAAGGAAATGACTCCCTTTATGTTTGTTTCGATCCACATGCTTCGATTGGGCAATATGCTTCCTTCGAGCATGAGCTTTCGATTTGGTAATATGTTTTCTTCGATACAAGCTTCGACTGGGCATTAGCTTGCTTCGACCACAAGGCTTCGACAAAACATTGACTATGTTTGTACTAGCTTCGACTGGACAACATTTCTCTTTAGTGTGCTGCATTTCCATCCTTGACAAACTTCAGCACATGGTTGATGGCCCCTTCAAATGATGCACAAAGGTGATTTGTTCGAAGGACACTTATTGGAGGAAAGTCGAACAATATGTTTGGAAGAAGAATCTGGTTGAAGGAGGGTCAAAATGAAAGGATGAAATATTCAAAGATGCTTGCTGCCAAGTTCAGGCATGGTACACTGGCCAAAACTGCTGCACATCAGTCTTGAAACACTGCCCCATTCTTGCACCAAAATAGCATACAACCACTGTCCCTCGAAGGCTACAAAGAGCAGTTTACTCAAATTGTTCAAATTATTTTGTTTTCCCTCCAAAAACTTCAGCCAACTTTGCCTATAAATAAGAGGCTCCAACACATGTTTAAGGGAGGATCTTTGGGACCAGAGGAACGAATCTCCCAAATTTTCTCAAACACAACAAAACTCTCAAGTTCATCAACACTTGAGAAATCAAAACCCAGAATCCCAAACACAACAAAACTTCTCAAGTTCATCAACACTTGAGAAATCAAAACCCAGAATCCCAAACACTCACCTCTTTCGACTCTGAAGAACAACCACACTCCAGTCTCCTTCGAATCAAAGAAGCACCACACTTGCTTTTTCTTTTCCTTCAAATCCAGCGTTCCAAGCACAGCTGTTGACCCCTCTTTCGAATCCAGCATCCAGGGCCACCACTCAAGGCCCCACATCTATTCAAGGCCTGAAGCAAGGTAAGTTATTCTTACCTTTGAACTTTTAGTTTCATGGTATAGTAATTTTCCCTTTCGTTTCAAACATGTATATACCATTGTTCCTTTCATTTCCAACCTTTTTAACATATTTTTTTAGAGCTAAGCCTTTCGTTTTGCTTTCTGTTTACCTGAACTTGCTTTAACTATTAAACTGTTTACAAGACAAATACTAGTATGGCCTCAGGCCATCTTGCCATTTAATGCTTGAAATGAAAGAAACAGGAAACAGGAAATAGGAAACGAAGCTTCTGGCTTCTACCCTCTTTCTCCAGGTCAAACGAAAGAGACAACCAGGAGGAAAAACCATGTTGACTTCTAGGCCCAAACGAAAAGCATGCCTTCACTGACTTCCAGACTCAATCGAAAGGCATTCCCTCACTGACTCCAGGCCCAGTCGAAGGAGGCAGAAAGGAAGATTACATCTTGCACAGATTCTAGGCCTAGTCGAAAGGCACAACATGTTGTCCCACTGTTCCCAAACAAAAAGCATGCCTTCACTGACTTCCAGGCCCAGTCGAAAGGCATTCCCTCACTAACTCCAGGCCCAGTCGAAGGAGGCAGAAAGGAAGATTACATCTTGCACAGATTCCAGGCCTAGTCGAAAGGCACAACATGCTGTCCCACTGGTCCCAATCGAAAGGCACAACATGCTGACCGTGAGGCCTCAGTCGAAAGTTATGCCTTCACCCTTTTCAGGCCAAATCGAAGAGAGTCAGAAAGTGCAGAATCGAAGGGTTTTCTTCCTCAATCGAAAGACCCTCACTTTCTTTGCTTTTTATTTTATTTTTGCCTTTATATTTTCATGCAATTCAATATGGTTGTAATAGTGTAGGATTTTATCTTTCTGTGCTTTATTACTTTTATATGCTTGCTAGTAAATAGGATATGTATGCCAAGATAAGATCAACAATAGCTCACCATAACATGTACAAAGATAATATATCTGAAAAAACAATACACTCGCACATGCCACTCTTAGGGTACACCTCACTTGGTTGCCTCGAACGTGGTCATTGAGTATAGGATGTTTTAGAGGTCGCCCTCTTGTCCAAAGATAAAAGTTGCCTCAAAACGGTTGCCTCGGATAAAAATGATCTAAGACATTAGGGTTACCGCTGAGGCGTCCTAACATTGCTTTAGTGACCACACGTCCCTTAATCTAATTGACCCGAAAAACTCCAACGACGGTGCTACCTACTCCTCAATAGTGGGATAGCACTGTCTAAAGGACATTTGCACAGTTTAATTCCTTTTTGAGTAAGTAGAGGTTCTTAAGTACTTGCTCTTTTGAAAACAAAACAAAACTTTTCGCACTTACACCCCTTTCAAACAAAAAACTCTTTGCAAACCCACAAACACAAATAAAAGCAAACTTTTGAAAACATAATGAGCAAGTACCTAAGAGCCCATGGATAACCACGGATAGAAAGGGTGCTAACACTTTCCCTTTCTATAATCTACCTCCCGAACCCGAGAAACATCTCGAAAAGGAATTTTTCTGTGGTTTTGTCCTTTCCTTGTTGGATAAAATAAAAGACGATGGCGACTCTTGCTTACCGCGAAATTTTGCAAAAACAAACGCAAACGCGAACCAGCATTCCAAAACAGTCAGTTCTCACTCCCACCGATCACACAAGTGATCTAAAACAAGTAACTAAGAGCCCATGGATAACCATGGATGAAAAGGGTGCTAGCACCTTCCCTTTTCATAATCTACCCTCCGAACCCAAGAAAACATCTCAAAGGTCTTTCCTGTGCTTTTTGACCTTTCCTTTGGATAAAATAAAAAGTCGGTGGCGACTCTTGCTAAACTGAACAAGTGCGAAAACAAACGCAAAACCTCAAGTCAGTTCTCCCGCCGTATCACAGAACTGGCGACTCTGCTGGGGAACTTTCTAAAAGTGGGGTTACCTTAGGGTTTTAGATCACCTTTACATGCTTACCTTGATTGCTTTGATTGCTTTACTTTTTGGGTTCCTTGTTTGGGTTTGTTTTAAATCCTACACCCGGATTTGGGGACACCTTTTAGGTAAGTAGCAATAAACTGTGAGGGAACTGTGTGGGGTATACCGACATGGTTGAAGCAGTAGCTACGTTAGTGTGACATATTTGTGGGTACCGGTAGCCTTTGAGTTAATCAAAGAGAATACGGGGCCGCTGAGTGATGTCGTAAAGCACTAATGAACTCTTAGAACCTTACTTGACCATCTTGGCCTTATTAGGGGTAGTGAGATGACCGGCTTTGGTGCAGTCCAAAGTTGGTAGATACTCGATACTACACTCATTGAGGATTGTTTTTCTTGGAATATTTCGGTCTCCAGTAAAGTGGCAACAAAAAATAATCCAGTGATATTGAGCTCCTTAGAACCCGGTTTCTATTTTAGGACAGATTGAGCCAACTAACTTCAAGAGGGTACTTACCTACAAACCCCATGCAAGCCTAAACCTAAGGACTTATTTGCTTTGTGTGAATACGATGATCTGTATATACACTTACTTACTTTTGCATACCTGTACATAACATCATAACATCATACCATAGCATTTTCAATAACCATTTCAAGGATCTCGAGGGTCTTCTGATGCAGGGTCACGTTGAACCAAACATCTACCAAAAGGCAAGAGGGTTTTCCTCTAAACAAACACCGTCAAAGATTAAGTGCAACAACTTGAATCAGGGGCTATGACCCACTCGACATGGTGAGCTTGATTCTCGTGGAAAGACATCCACCGATACAAAGTTCTCCAATCAAAGATATTGATCAAAGTTCAACCTCTAACATTTTCTTGTGTTTACCCCAAGAGATCCTTGAAAACATGCATCCACATATCATGCATTGTATCATAACATATTTTCCTTTTTAGGTTTCCTTATTCTCCTACTGTTTATTTCAGTAGAGATGGCTCTAGAGAGAACTGTCAAAGATATCCAGGATCAAAACGCTCAGCTTCAGGAAATGTTCTTGAACCTGTCCGAGGGGCAAGAAGAAGTGAAAGCTCTCCTCACAAGGGGCATGGTCCTAGGGAATTCAGGCAGTGTCAGGAATGATCAGTTGGAAGAACTACAAATTAAGCTGGCAACAATGAAGATCCAGATGATGGGACAACTGGTGGGCCAGATGGCTCTCATTCAAGACCTGGCTCAAAGACAAGAGGAGCTCAGGGTTCTCGTCAACAAACTGCTTCAAGATAACCAAGTGGGGCAAACAACTAGGGTTGAAGACCAAGTCATCATTCAACCTCCTTTGAGACAAGAAGACAAGGGAATGGCTCCCCAACTTGCTTTAGGGTCACAAGCCCAGCAACAACCTCGCCAGCATCAACGGGGTAATCGGCGTAAGAAAAATACGTCTGTAAGACATTTCTGAGACTGACATACCATCATCTCTAATACTGAAATGCTTGTTGGAGGTCAATCTGCTTGCTTTAAAGGATCCTATTCGGAAGCCCAATACCTCTACTCCTAGCTATCACCGCGACGCATTTTGTGTATACCACTCCTATAGTCCTGGACATGACACCGATGACTGTTGGGCTTTGAAAAACAAGATCCAAGACTTAATTGACGGAGGAGTGCTGGAATTCATGCCGGATGGTGAGATGAAAATCTTCCGCTAAGGGTTCTCCACTTGAAATGACAAGTTCGAACTAAGAGACTTTTGTTTCATTTGAATTTTCAAGTTGTAATTTCTTTTGTTATTCAAACAATTATCTGTTGATGTCAAACTTTGTTTCATTAATGCATTGCATATGTTTGTCTTGAATTCATCCATTCGTTTTAACTATTATGCTTCATACTTTCTCTATGATATTTAACTCTTGATAAAAGATACAAGCCTTTAGAAGGAGGATGACAAAGCAATACCATAATCTCATACAATATGCTTTTGGACAGACCTTGCTGACGATATACAGGCGTTTCTTTCAAACCTAAAACATTGGAGTTATAAGGAAGATAATCCCTAGTAAACCCTCTTCGAGCCAAAGAAGTAGAAGTTTTCTGTTTTAAACACAAATTGAAACCTTTGATTAAACCTGGGGCAGGGTAGTCTCTCAGTTAATTCAAAAAGATGCGCATTGAAGTCGCAAACTCTCAGTTCGTAATACAACGAATGACATCAAAAACATTCCTTTGGAACCAAAAGACAGTGATGGTTCCTTATCTCATAGGCAGTCATTATCTCTCAAAAGAGAAAAGCCCACTGAGCCAAAACCTACAAAGGAGGCTTAAGAAAGCTGGGGCATCCCGCTGACTGTAATCTCGAAAACAGGAACAGTCAGGCAAAAGTTAGGGATAATAAACCGAAAGAAAGAGGTCACTACAAATCCTTAACAAACATGAAAAATGTTGCAAAAAAAAATGAAATGATGACTGCCTTCCAATAAAATTCAGCTTGTATGAACCATCACCAAAACGTCGTTCCAAACTCGAATAGAGTTCGACGCACAATTAACTGAGTATAGGATTGAAGGACATCACGAAGAGCGGGTGGGTACAAATATACTTTGAACCTTTATCCTTTGTTTCTTAAACCATGAACCAAGCCACGTTACAACCCTTCAAAAGTCCTAATTGAAGCATAAGTTAGTTCGAAAGCATACTGTTACAAAAGGTATCCTGACTCCTGTAAGGCTTTGCTCTAAATCTTGTGTTGAATTTGTCTTATAAAAAGTTTTCTGCTAAAAAATGCATTTTTCAAAACTTCGAGACAAGCATAAACTTTACATTATTTGAATATCGTTGTTTGCACATGTTTAGTTGTTTGACAGCGAAGAAATTCACAACAGTGAATGTTTGGAGGAACGAAAGCTCTCTCAGTGAATAATATCACTTCAAGTGGGATAATACTCCCGTTGCAAAAATCTCCCGTCAACAAAAAGGGGACTTGGTATGGTATTGTCCAGTAAACCTGGGGCAGTCCAGTCAAGATTTTAAACAAATCTTTCAAAGTTCAGTGAACCTGGGGCAGTCCAGTCAAGATTTCAATAAATCTCTCAATTGCAGATTAACCTGGGGCAAGTCTCCCTCACCATCACTTGGGGCATTTAAACGTCAATCTCATCAAAGGGTTACGAACAGTCCAAGTTTCCTGGAAGTGCCACAAGCATCTGATACTATGGGAAATGATGAATGTTGTACCCCAAAATTTGCCCTCCCATATTCTTCAAAATTTGCCAAGTCAAAGCTTCAAAATTCCCCAAGGGTTGCACAGTTCAAGGGACTCCTAACAGTCAAAAACTAGGGTTTTGGTTCTGGCAAAGAAAATGAAGTTTCCAAGGGTCAAATCAAGTCCCACATGCCTACAAATATGGTCAAGCATCCTCACACCAAGTTTCAAGACTTACAGCACAAAATTGCACAGTCAAAAACCCTAATTGCACTACAGTCAACTGTAGGGGCAAAATGGTCATTTGACAGTCAAAAGTTTAAATTTTTGGTCAACATCTCATTTTGAAGCCACAAACATCATTTGATCAATTCTTGATCATGATTCTCAAAGCTTGTCTCAAAAAGTCTCAAGATGCAAAAGTTTCCATATTTGGACAGTTGAAAAAGTCAACTGTAACTTGACCAAGGCATAACTTCCACATGGATTATCAGAAAAATTCCATCCAAAGCTCATTTTGAAGATAAATACATTTCCTACAACTCCTCTTCACACTTCAAGTCCAAGAAATGCTCTCACAAAACGTTATCAGTTTCAACATTATAGGTCATTTTCAAAAGTCAACAAAAAGGGACTTTAAGTCAAAGGCCATAACTTGAGATTGGTAAATCAAAATTACATGGGACCAAAGACATTGGTTAGAGGACTCAAAGAGCTTTCCAAAATGTCCAAGAACATGAGCAAAGCTCAAAAATTGAGCAAGTTATGCCTTGTGGAAGTTGAGAAATTTTTGGATATTTTGAAAAGTCAACATTGCTTCAAATGTCCTAAAATTGCTAATGGGCCTCTTTTTCTTCCAAAATCCATCATCCAAAACATGTGCACGACCATTTGGCCCAAAGGGAAGTTTTTTATCATTTTTATTTATTTATTTGGATTTTTAATTATTAATAATTCATTTAATTAAAATAAATATGTAAAAAATACTAAACCTAAGCAATCAAATCTTTTTATGCATGAAATAGTCTTAAGATTTCGTGCATTATCTGATTTAGAAAGAATCAAGTTAATTGGCCATGATTGGAACCAAGTTTGCATGAAAAAGATTGGAAAAATATTTGCCATGAAAATCAATATCCATTCCATCAATGCTTTGATTCTTTGGACAAAAAACTCAACCCTAATCATTCCATACATAAGCATGAAGCCAACCCTAATTCCAGGAACCTCCCAGCTGCGCCAGAAATCCATAACCAAACTTGAGTTTTTGACAAAAATTCCAATACTGAAAACTAGGTTCTAGGGCGATTCAAGCCAAAATAATTGTTCCATTGGCTTGCTGAGACTTCAAGGAAGGAGTCTGAATCAAAATCATAGCTTGAAACATCAAGAATTGGTAGTTATAAGTCAAACTGTTTTCAATTTTATGCATAATCGTGTTTTAATATTCAAGCATATTCATTGCATTTTTTTATGGATTCACACTAATTAATTGATTCTGAAGCTAACCACATAGTTTGATTGAGATTTTATACACCATACGCGAAATTGCCATTGTTGTCTTTTAGGGTTTTCAAAGCTTCGAATTGGGGTTTCCCAGTTAAGGAAAAATTAGAACGTGAGACCCAGACCATTCAACTCAGCATGCTTGGACGATTTGGGCACACACCTCGCGCTCAATTTATGAGCTACCATGTGCTATTCGCTATTTTGGAATATATCATATAGTGGGGGTTCAAAACCCCCGCAATCCAATTGTTTTTTATTTCAGGAAAATGCAACAAGGAAGAAGAAGGCTAGGTGGCACAAGCTGGTTGGAACATTTGAATTTTCGCGCTAGATTTCCCACTAACTGTTGTTTTACATTATATTGTTCTTTAGTTACATAATAATCAAAACGCGCGTTTGGTTCCACTGGCAAGGCATTTGATTGGTAATTCCTGGAACCTGGGTTCGAATCCCAGGTCCCCCCTCCCTTTCCATATTATTTTGCTAACAATGCTTCTGTGTAGTTTCACTATAAGGGACCACCGTACTCTCCACATCCAGGCCTTCCACGTGCATACTAAGACCAATCCAAGGGGCATAATTTGAAGATCATCATGGACACAAGTCAAAGGTGCCACACGCATCCTGAAAAAGTCAAAAGGGCTTGACATAATTGGGCCTAATTACTACAATTACACCTCCAATTGGGGACAGAACCCCCCAAGGTTTGCTATTTCTTTTATATTTCTCATTTTTTATTTTAATTAATCTCTTCAATTAATTATTTTCATAAAATATAAAAAATAACAAAAAATCAGAAAAGACAAAAAAACTGATATATTTTATTTTAATGTTTTTTTGTAAATAAATTTCACTAATTAATTAGGTTAAATTTAGGTTTAAATCTTAATATTTTTCTAATAAACTTAAAATTTATAGAATTACGTTTTAATCACTTTTATTCTTTTTCTTTTCTTTTTTCACCATAATTAATTATTAAATATTATTTTTGTAATTAAATTACCATGTAAATAATTAGATTAATCTTAGATTTAATTTTCATATTTTCTTAATAAATTAAAAAATAGCTAGAATTAGGTTTAAATTTCATTTAATTCTCATTAAAATCATAAATACCAAAACCTCAAAAATAATTTTTCTTTTCATTTTAATTTTATTAATTTAATAATCATAATTTAATTTCATTAAAAAAGGGTCCAACGCCCTCGCTTGCGATTTTTTATTCTCTTTGCGCATTTTATTTATTTCCTTCTTTTAAATATTTATGTAACTCTCCCGAAGCCGTGTAAACTCGCACTTTACTTTATTTCTTTATTTTCTGTCAAATCGGGTCCTGGATTTTAATTTGGCGATGTGGGCCCGCGCCTTTGTAATAGTTTAGGAATTTTATCTTTCCGCACTTTTTTTTTAACTGTTAATAATGGCATGCAAGAATGAATGACAAAATAAAAACAAACGCATAGATCACTTTGACATGACAAGACAAAAATAAATGAACATGATACACAAATCACACACCACCCCTAGGGTACGCCTCACTGTTGCCTTGCCTCGAAAGGTGATCGTCGAGTAGAGGATGTCTTAGTAAGTCCTCATGGTCCGGGAACCTGGCATGAGGGTAGCTTCTAAGGTATCTTCCCATTGCTCCGGTGATCACCATGTCCCGAACCTCGAATTGACCCGAACACCTCCAACGGTGGTGCTACCTACCTTTCAATGGTGGGATGGCACTACTTTAAAGGACATTTACACAGACGAATTCCTTAGGGTAGGTAGGTTCTCGTAGATACTTGCTCTAATTTCAAAATAAATTCAAAAATACTTTTCACACCGACACCTTTTCAAAAAGCTTTCGAAAGCAATTTTTCAAATACTCTTGAGGACCGATACAAGAGTCGAACTGGAATTTTCAAAGAAAATTTTTTAAACCCACATTGAAAAGCAAACAAACCATTTTTGAAAACACAATGAGCAAGTATCTAAGAGCCCATGGATAACCATGGATAGAAAGGGTGCTAACACCTTCCCTTTCTATAACCTACCTCCTGAACCGAGAGCAATCTCTTTAAGGAATTTTTCTGTGCTTTTGTCCTTTCCATTTGGAGAAAATAAAAGACGGTGGCGACTCTTGCTTCCGCGACATTTCACGAACCAGCGTTAAACAGTCAGTTCCAGATCCACCGATCACAGAACTGGCGACTCTGCTGGGGAGATACTTATAAAGTGAGGTGTACCTTAGGGCTTAGTTCATAACTGTGTTTTCAATTGTATTGACTTGCTTGCTTTAAATTGTGGGTTGCTTGGGAGTTCTATAGATCCTAACCCGGATCTGGGGATACCTTCTTAGAAAGTAGCAACAAGGCTGTGAGGGAACTGTGCGGGGTATACCGACATGGTTGAAACAGTCTGCTACGTTGATGTGGCACTTTGGTGTGTACCGGTAACCCTTGAGTTCAGTCAAGGAGAGTACGGGGCCTCCGCGTGGTGTCATGAAGCATCAACAGACCTTAGGAACCTTAATTGAACTATCTTGGCCTCTTTAGGGTAGTGAGATAACTGACTTTGGTACAGTTCGAGGTTGGTTGATACTCAATACTACACTCAATTGAGGGTTGCTTTCCTGGAATATTTCGGTCGCCAGTTCAGTGGCTAAATCGAAACGATGAATAATGAAAGCAATCCGGTGATATTGGGATCCTTAGAACCCGGTTACTTCTAATAGGACAGGTTGAGCCCACCAACTTCAAGAGGGTATTACCCAGACCCCATGCTGGCCCTAAACTCTAGGGGCTTGTCTTGTGTGCCTTGTGTGCCTTACATGTTTGTCCTTGTAAATATCTATGGTGTGTTTAATCATAGCATCATGACATCATCCAGCATCATATGCATTGACTAACCATTTCAGGGGTTCGAATCTTCATCTTTGTTCTTGTTTTGTAGGACATGGAAACTGTTCGCAGAAAGACAATTCAGATCAGTCTTGTAAGGATCCCTCCTCAGCTTAAGGAGCTTATATCCAGGATTCCCGAGAGCTCTTCATTCAGTGAGAGACATGGAAGACTCATCAGCTTGGTCAATACCAACATTGAGGAAGACATGATAAAGGTCCTGTTCCAGTTCTTTGACCCTTTGCATCACTGTTTCACCTTCTTGGATTATCAGCTGGTACCTACATTGGAGGAGTTCTCCCGGCTCCTGAAGATTCCTATCCTTGATCAACTACCCTACAACGGTACGGAAAAGGAACCCAAGCTTGAAGAGATTGCTAAAGCCTTGCACTTACAATCATCTGACCTCAAGGGACATTGGGAAGTTAAAAGTGGTATCAAAGGGTTCTTAGCCAGGTTTCTGTTTGAGAAGGCCCATGAATGTTGGAACTCCCTTGACTTACAAGCTTTTGAAGAAATTGTGGCCCTCCTTGTCTATGGTTTGGTGTTGTTCCCTAACCCAGATCAGCTTATTGATATCAGTGCTGTCCAGATCTTCATGTCCAGGAATCCTATACCTACGTTGCTGGGGGACATCCTTCACTCATGTTACACTCGAACCATGAGAAAAAGAGGTGTCCTTATGTGTTGCACTCCTCTCCTGGGAAGGTGGTTTATTTCGCACCTTCCACAATCAGTTTTGAAGAACGAGCGGGGTTTGAGATGGTCACAACGGCTGATGACTCTTACACATGCAGATATACATTGGTGCCCTCGGTCCAGAGAGGATGTCACAATCATTGATCGTTGTGGGGAGTACCCTAATGTTCCTTTACTTGGAATCAGAGGAGGTATTACTTACAACCCATGCCTGGCTTGGAGACAGTTTGGTTATGCTCGGAGGGATGGCCCTCATGACATGTTAATTCCTGACATAGTTTTTGACTTCGACAACGATACTCAAGGACTTCGCCAGAGATTTATCAGAGCCTGGAGGATGCCCAGTAGGATAGACAACAAGACACTGGGGCACAGGAATTCCATCCCATTGGAACCTTATCTCAAGTGGGTACGAGCCCGCTCCCAGAAGTTAGTGATGCCTTATCCTCATATGCTCCCAGTAATCAAAGAGCCAGTCTTGGAAGGAGAAGTGTCCTACATCATTCAGCACCCTGATATGCCCACATCCTGGGAAGAGATGCAGAAGAGCTGGATCCAGCTTAAGGAAGAACATAATTCTCTTGAGACCAGTCTACATGCTAGTGAGAAGAAGGTCTTGGAGCTCACCCGCCTATTGCATGAGGAGAGGAATCTCAACACCTACATAGCTCCAAAGAGGATGCGTAGTGTCTTTTGGGATTGATTTGCTTTGTAATTTATGCCCATGAGGCTTTGATGTACTGAACAATTATTTCCTTAATGATAACGTGTGTTCTTTTTTGTCTACAACAAATTTGAACTTTCGAACCCTTGAATGCATTGCATAAACACATATCATTCATCATGTGCATAGCAGGTTTTCTTCTTTTCAGGTTGCTTACAGTTCTTCGCTGTTTATTTCAGCATCATGAATCCTGACTCATCATCAACCGAGATGTCCATCAAGGCTCTTCAGGCGCAGAATGTGCAATTTCAGGAACTAATCATGGGTTTGGCTCAGGGCCAAGAAGAGTTGAAGGCTCTGCTCCTGAAGAAAGAGAAGAAGAAGAAGAGAAGAACTGTTCTTTTCAACTCGGGCCGAAGGTTTGGCAACACTCTGCAGAATGAAGAGGCTGGTTCTTCTATAGGCAAGGGTACCCCCCAAGGGGAAAAAGGTCCTAGTCCGGTAGTCTCCGACAACGAGACTGATTTTGATGAGGAGCAGTATCCTCCGGCTGAAGACCGGTATAAGCAGTTGGAAGACAGATTGAATGCTATGGAGATCCAACAGGTTCCTGGGCTGGATTTTGGAGATTTGGGTTTGTCTACCGGTGTGATTATTCCTCATAAGTTCAAAGCACCATCCTTTACCAAGTATGACGGGGCGTCTTGTCCCAAGCTACACCTCAGGTCCTACGTGCGGAAGATTCAACCGTACTCAGTGGATAAGAATTTGTGGATCCACTTCTTCCAGGAGAGTCTTTCAGGGACTCATCTCGAATGGTTCTATCAGCTGGATGGGACCAAGGTTCGTAACTGGGAGGAGTTGGCTACTGCTTTCTATAAGCAGTATCAATATAATGCCGACCTTGCCCCTACGCGTACCCAACTCCAGGGTATGTCGTTAGGTTCAAGTGAAGGTTTTAAAGAGTACGCTCAGAAGTGGAGGGATCTGGCTGGCAGGGTGCAACCTCCGTTGACTGACCGGGAGTTGGTAGACATGTTCTTGGGGACCCTATCTGGGCCATTTTTCAACCATCTTATCGGTAACCCGTCTGCAGGGTTCATTGATCTTATTCTGACTGGAGAGAGAATTGAGGCTGGGTTGAAGTCTGGTAAGATTCCGAAGGGTGCATCTACAAGTTCAGAGAAGAAGCCCTTTAAGAAGGAAGCTAGTGCTGTATATGGCTCTAGAAGACAAGAGAAACCTGAGTGCCGCCAATCTGTCAGTACGGTAATGATTGCTAAGCCTGCTGCCGCTCCTCGGCAAACCAATCCTCAAAGGGCTGAAAGACCCCGGAGAGAGTTTACCCGCTTGAGTATGACCCTATCGCTGATCTTTCCACAGTTGCTGTCCACCAACCTAGTGACTGTCAGGGAGGCCCCTAAAGTTGTGAACACTGCCTCCCCCAAATATAATCCAAATGCCCGCTGTGCTTATCACTCCGATAGCCCGGGGCATTCCACTGATGACTGTTGGGCATTAAGGAACAAGCTGCAGGACCTTATTGACGCCAAGGAGGTACAATTTGAGGCATCTGAGAAGCCTAATGTAGTGACAGCTCCCCTGCCTGCTCATGGAGTGAATGCTATTGGGGACGAAGATGAAGTGGATGAGGCTGAGTTTGATAGCTGGATCTACCCGGCAACCGACAGTGGACCTAGCAATTGGAGTGCAAAGGACAACCTACCTGTTTCTCTTGTTACTGAGTAATGAATTCCTATGTTTTGTTATTTGTAATAAACAATAAATTGAACTCTATGGCCCGGTGTCTTACCCGGGGCACCGTGGCTTTATTTGTGAGGGCATATAAATTGTCATTTCATATATCATAAATAAAAATCTTGGACGTTTTCTTGCATTTCAAATCTTATGCTCCTTTTCTGTCTTTCCTTCCTTTATATATTTCAAAACAGCTGTATTTACACACACTCACTCATACAGGTTTCAATCCACTCTGGATCTCACTGGTAACAACTCTGCTACTGCCAATTATGACTTCGAAAATCCGATCAACTTAGCCGAAGACGAAGGTGAAGATGATTGCGAAGTGCCTGGCGAGCTTGCAAGACTGTTACTCCAGGAAGAGAGGGCAATTCAACCACATGAAGAGCCAGTGGAAACAATAAACTTGGGTACTGAAGCAGACAGGAAAGAGGTAAAGATTGGTGCCAACCTAGAGCTCAGCGTGAAGCAACAGTTGACTAAGATGCTACATGATTATATGGAGATCTTTTCCTGGTTCTACGAAGACATGCCCGGGTTGGATACCGATATTGTGGTCCATCACTTGCCTACTAAGGAAGACTGCCCTCCGGTTAAGCAAAAGGTCCGCCGTATGCGTCCAGAGATGTCTGAGAAGATCAAAGCCGAGGTTATGAAACAGTTTGACGCCGGGTTCCTTGCAGTGACTTCTTACCCTCAGTGGGTTGCTAATGTGGTGCCGGTACCAAAGAAAGATGGAAAGGTCAGAATGTGTGTCGATTACAGGGATCTGAACAGGGCCAGCCCCAAGGATGACTTCCCTCTACCTCACATTGATGTCCTTGTTGACAATACAGCTCAGCATAAGGTGTTCTCTTTCATGGATGGTTTTTCAGGATACAATCAGATCAAGATGGCACCTGAAGACATGGAAAAGACTACCTTTGTTACTCAGTGGGGCACCTTCTGCTACAAGGTCATGCCTTTTGGACTGAAGAACGCTGGGGCAACCTACCAACGTGCCATGGTTGCTTTATTTCATGACATGATCCATCATGAGATAGAAGTGTATGTTGATGACATGATTGCAAGGTCCCAGGCTGAGGAAGAGCACCTAAATCATCTGCAGAAGTTGTTTGACCTTCTGAAGTTGTACAAGCTGAGGTTGAACCCGAATAAGTGCACCTTCGGGGTAAGATCTGGAAAGTTACTAGGCTTCGTTGTAAGTGATAAAGGTATTCAAGTGGACCCTGCCAAGATCAAAGCTATTCAAGAGATGCCAGTTCCTAAGACAGAGAAGGAAGTCAGAGGCTTTTTAGGACGCCTGAATTACATTGCCCGGTTCATCTCCCACCTAACTGCTACCTGTGAGCCAATCTTCAAGCTGCTGAAGAAAGATCAGGTAGTACGTTGGAATGATGAATGTCAAGCTGCTTTTGACAGAATCAAAGAGTATCTCCAAGAACCACCCATCCTTATGCCACCGGTTGAAGGGAGACCTCTGATATTATACCTAACAATACTTGACAACTCAATGGGGTGTGTGCTGGGGCAGCATGACGAGTCTGGCCGAAAAGAGCATGCCATTTATTACCTTAGCAAAAAGTTTACCGACTGTGAGACCCGATACTCACTGCTTGAGAAAACTTGCTGCGCTTTGGTATGGGCTGCTCGTCGGCTGAGACAGTATATGCTGACTCACACTACTTTGTTGATCTCAAAGATGGATCCTATAAAGTACATATTCGAAAAGCCTGCTCTGTCTGGGAGAATAGCAAGATGGAAGATGATCTTGACAGAATACGACATTCAGTACACGACCCAGAAAGCCATCAAGGGAAGTGTATTGGCAGACCACTTGGCACATCAGGCAGTAGATGACTATCAGTCAATGAACTTCGAGTTTCCAGACGAGAGCATCATGATTGTGACTGATTGTGAGGTACCTGGACCGGATGAAGGACCTGAGGAAGGATCCCGATGGTCTATGCACTTTGACGGAGCCTCCAATGCTTTGGGTAACGGTATCGGCGCTGTAATCATATCTCCTCAAGGCACTCATACTCCGCTCACTGCCCGGCTATGTTTCAACTGTACCAACAACATGGCGGAGTATGAGGCGTGCATCATGGGTCTCCAAGCTGCGATCGACTTAAGGATAAAGTTTCTGAGTGTCTTCGAAGATTCCGCTCTTGTGATCAATCAGATCAAAGGAGACTGGGATACGAAACATCCGAACCTTATTCCTTACAGGGAGTGTGTGTTGACCTTGATCCCCCACTTCACGAAGATAAACTTTGAACACTTTCCAAGAGAAGAGAATCAGTTGGCGGACGCGTTAGCTACAATGTCTTCTATGTTCAAGGTCAAATGGGATAATGAGGCTCCCCGAATCATCATCTGGAAACTGGACGAACCGGCATACTGTTGTGATCTCGAGACTGAATTGGTAACTGAGAAGCCTTGGTACCATGAGGTGAAGAGATATTTGGAAGCCCATGAGTATCCTGAAGGTGCCTCTGTCAATGATAAGAAGTTTCTGAGAAGGTTCGCAGTGAAGTTCTTCCTTAGCAACGACATCTTGTACAAGGAAAACCATGATTCGACCTTACTGCGTTGTGTGGATAAGACTGAAGCAGAAAGGATCATGGAAGAGCTACATGAAGGGACCTTTGGTACACATTCCAGTGGGCACACTATGGCGAAGAAAATCCTTCGGGCAGGGTATTTCTGGTCCACCATGGAAGCTGACTGCTATCAACACTCTCGGACATGCCACAAATGCCAGATATACGCAGACAAGGTGCATGTTCCTCCAGTTCCTTTGAATGTTCTGACTGCGCCTTGGCCGTTTGCAATGTGGGGCATAGATATGATCGGTGAGATTAAACCTACGACATCTAACGGGCATCGCTTCATCCTGGTAGCAATTGATTACTTTACGAAGTGGGTCGAAGCAGCTTCTTACGCTACGGTAACCAAGACTGTTGTGGCACAGTTCATTCGGCATAATCTGATCTGTCGATACGGCGTCCCTAAGAGAATTATTACAGACAACGGTACCAATCTCAATAACAAGATGATCACTGAGCTCTGCGAGCAGTTTAAGATACAACACCATAATTCTTCTCCTTACAGACCGAAGATGAATGGGGCTGTAGAAGCAGCAAATAAGAACATTAAGAAAATCGTGCAGAAGATGACAGTGACCTATAAAGATTGGCACGAGATGTTACCGTTCGCTCTACATGGGTACCGTACCTCAGCCAGGACGTCAACCGGGGCAACTCCTTTCTCCTTGGTTTATGGTATGGAGGCAGTCTTACCGATCGAAGTGCAAATACCCTCTCTCTGGATAATGAAGGATGCAAATCTGAACGAAGATGATTGGATCCAGACACGACTTGATCAGCTAAACCTTATTGATGAAAAGAGACTTGCTGCTATCTGTCATGGTCAGACGTACCAAAAACGGATGATCAGGGCATTTAACAAAAAGGTCAGACCACAAGAGTATCAAGTTGGGGATCTGGTAATCAAGCGAATCATCCTTCCTCAGAGTGATCCAAGGGGCAAATGGACCCCTACGTACGAAGGGCCATTTGTGGTTAAACATGTGTTCTCAGGAGGAGCCATGATTTTAACCAACATGGATGGTGACGACCTTCCTCACCCTGCCAATGCAGACATAGTAAAAAGATACTACGCATAAAAAAGACCCGCTAGGCTGACATGCCTAGGCAAAAATTAGGGCTTCCCGGCGAACCAAAAGGGTTCGGGCAAAATGTAGGGATGAAATGAAAAAAATCTGTACACCCGGCAAGTCGAAAACCTGAAAAGGTGGCTTGGGCAAAAATGGGTATCCCGGTGGATTGAAAACCCGAAAGGGCGGTCCAGGCAAAAGTTAGGGATAAAGCGTAATACTATGTCTCATTGGATCACCTTGCATCCAGAATCCGGTATTTACATCAAGTTCAGACGGCATCGATCAGTCAGCTTCACATTCAACTAAGGTCATCAAGTGATGAGACGCTCGGAGTTATAAGGGCAATAGCAGAGTTGAAACCCAGTGGGATCATTCATTTCACACAGCTGTTTTATTTTCTCTTGTACAAAATTTGTATAAACTCTTTTGTTCAGCGGCGTTCTCTTACTAGGACGTCAGCCTCTTGTACATAAAACGCCTATTTACAGGCAATTCAAAAATCAATACAAATATACTTTTCAGTTAAAATTGCCAATTGTTTTTCCTTTTTCTGTTTTGTTTTGCGAAGAACGTCCAAGGTTCAATTTGTGATATATGCATTGACAATAATTTGCTAACTCATGAATATTTGCATACGAAACAAAGGATTAATTACAGGTAACATTAGAAACAGGGGCAATAAAGAGTTGTCTAAGCAATCTAATTGTTCTATCCTCCAAGGTACCAAGGTAGGTTCAGCTGAAGAACATAACCAGATATCTTAATTCCCCAGAGAGTGAGCCAGCAAGTCCGTGCACTCTCCCCGGGCAAAGTTATCAAACCTTAAGGAAGTTGGGTATCCCCAGCAGATCTCAACATTCCCCAGCAGTATGCATGCATTCTTAACAAGCATCCCCGACAATATTGGTCTAAAGATTGTTCCCCGGAGGTATATCAAACATTCAGTGGAGTCACTTCCCCGATACAGTTCAAAACTTCCCCAAGAGAATCCAATCCAGTTCCCCCAGGAAAGTTGGAATTCATCTCCCCGGCAGTAAGCTTATCCCCAGTAGATTCTGGAAGCTTATCCCTCGCAGAGCACGAACGCATCGCCCAGCTTTATTCAAAGAGTTATTTCCTTACCAGGATATAACTGGGTTATCCTCAGCCAAAAGCCGCGGAAAGATCGTCCTCGACGAAGTCTTCTTATCCCCAGCGAAGTCTGTTAACACTTCCAACACAACAAGGGTATCCCCAGCAAGTTATCATCAACATTTCAACAAAGCATCTCTCTCCCCACAGAGAATTGCTTCCCAGCAAGATCGCTAGAGTACTTTTCTCCCCGCAGAGCTACCCATTCGCCAAGTTTATTCCCCAACGGAGTTATCTTCTCCTACCGGTATTCTTGCAACTATCATCCCCAACGGAAGCAAAAGCTATTCTCCAACATCAGCCCAGGATATGACTTCCCGGCACCCGTCAAGGATTCACTTTCCTAGACGAAAATATACATTCATAAACATCATATTTTCATACATTATAGCATGCATATACGCATCATATCCTACAAATCTCATTTATGTTGAAAACATCATTGCTTGATCCATATCATGCATTGCATATGACTGACCTTTACCTTTCAGGAAAGATTCAGTTAAGTTCTCGGCTATATCTCAAGACCTAGACCGGTTCAGTTAAATCGACCCTAAGATTTTTCTGTTTCTTATCCAGTCAAAGGCCTTCTCTGGTTCAGTTAGATCGACCCTAAGATCTCCCTGTTTCTTATCCAGTTGAAGACATTTCAAGACCTAGACCGGTTCAGTTAAATCGACCCTAAGATTTTACTGTTTCTTATCCAGTCAAAGGCCTTCTCTGGTTCAGTCAGATCGAACCTAAGATCTCCCTGTTTCTTATCCAGTTGAAGATTTCAAGACCTAGACCGGTTCAGTTAAATCAACCCTAAGATTTTCCTGTTTCTTATCCAGTCAAAGGCCTTCTCTAGTCCAGCTAAATCGACCCCTAACAGATTTTCCTGATAAAGACTCAGTAGAAGATATCCAAGATTCTCTCAATGATACTGTTGAGGTAGAAGTCGCCTATGGTTCTCTCCCCGTTACTGCGGAGGTAGTAATCATCCCAAGATTCTCTCAGCGTTACTGTTGAGGTTGAAGTCGCCCAAGATTCTCTCAGCGTTACTGTTGAGGTAGAAGTCGCCCAAGATTCTCTCAGCGTTACTGTTGAGGTTGAAGTCGCCTATGGTTCTCTCACCGTCCCGTTGAGGTAGTAACCATCCCTGGTTCATTCATCACCTTTCGAAGCTCCAGATCCAGCTCCTATAATCAGTCAGGACACATCTATACAAAGAGTTTGAAGACCAGCTCTTGTAACAGGTCAGGTATTCATTTTTCTTTTGCAGGTACGCAAGCTCTCGCTAAGGAATATCTTACGCGATCAACATCCAGATGGCATCTATAAGCCCATCGCACTTCCATCATCTCTTAGCATGGCCTCTATAAGCCCATCATCCTACCCATCAATCTCCAAATGGCATCTATAAGCCCATTCCACCATCACACTGCTACTATGTGAGCGCAAATTTATGGGCACTCTAGTGTTCAATCATCTTCTACCTTCGGATTACGAAAGGCACGTCAGCCAATCTGCATCCTCAGGTCTAAGAAGATTGAACAGGGGCAACTGTTGTACCCCAAAATTTGCCCTCCCATATTCTTCAAAATTTGCCAAGTCAAAGCTTCAAAATTCCCCAAGGGTTGCACAGTTCAAGGGACTCCTAACAGTCAAAAACTAGGGTTTTGGTTCTGGCAAAGAAAATGAAGTTTCCAAGGGTCAAATCAAGTCCCACATGCCTACAAATATGATCAAGCATCCTCACACCAAGTTTCAAGACTTACATCACAAAATTGCACAGTCAAAAACCCTAATTGCACTACAGTCAACTGTAGGGGCAAAATGGTCATTTGACAGTCAAAAGTTCAAATTTTTGGTCAACATCTCATTTTGAAGCCACAAACATCATTTGATCAATTCTTGATCATGATTCTCAAAGCTTGGCTCAAAAAGTCTCAAGATGCAAAAGTTTCCATATTTGGACAGTTGAAAAAGTCAACTGTAACTTGACCAAGGCATAACTTCCACATGGATTATCAGAAAAATTCCATCCAAAGCTCATTTTGAAGATAAAGACATTTCCTACAACTCCTCTTCACACTTCAAGTCCAAGAAATGCTCTCACAAAAAGTTATCAATTTCAACATTATAGGTCATTTTCAAAAGTCAACAAAAAGGGACTTTAAGTCAAAGGCCATAACTTGAGATTGGTAAATCAAAATGACATGGGACCAAAGACATTGGTTAGAGGACTCAAAGAGCTTTCCAAAATGTCCAAGAACATGATCAAAGCTTAAAAATGGAGCAAGTTATGCCTTGTGGAAGTTGGGAAATTTTTGGATATTTTGAAAAGTCAACATTGCTTCAAATGTCCTAAAATTGCTAATGGGCCTCTTTTTCTTCCAAAATCCATCATCCAAAACATGTGCACGACCATTTGGCCCAAAGGGAAGTTTTTTTATCATTTTTATTTATTTATTTGGATTTTTAATTATTAATAATTCATTTAATTAAAATAAATATGTAAAAAATACTAAACCTAAGCAATCAAATCTTTTTATGCATGAAATAGTCTTAAGATTTCGTGCATTATCTGATTTAGAAAGAATCAAGTTAATTGGCCATGATTGGAACCAAGTTTGCATGAAAAAGATTGGAAAATATTTGCCATGAAAATCAATATCCATTCCATCAATGCTTTGATTCTTTGGACAAAAAACTCAACCCTAATCATTCCATACATAAGCATGAAGCCAACCCTAATGCCAGGAACCTCCCAGCTGCGCCAGAAATCCATAACCAAACTTGAGTTTTTGACAAAAATTCCAATATTGAAAACTAGGTTCTAGGGCGATTCAAGCCAAAATAATTGTTCCATTGGCTTGCTGAGACTTCAAGGAAGGAGTCTGAATCAAAATCATAGCTTGAAACATCAAGAATTGGTAGTTATAAGTCAAACTGTTTTCAATTTTATGCATAATCGTGTTTTAATATTCAAGCATATTCATTGCATTTTTTTTATGGATTCACACTAATTAATTGATTCTGAAGCTAACCACATAGTTTGATTGAGATTTTATACACCATACGCGAAATTGCCATTGTTGTCTTTTAGGGTTTTCAAAGCTTCGAATTAGGGTTTCCCAGTTAAGGAAAAATTAGAACGTGAGACCCAGACCATTCAACTCAGCATGCTTGGACGATTTGGGCACACACCTCGCGCTCAATTTATGAGCTACCATGTGCTATTCGCTATTTTGGCATATATCATATAGTGGGGGTTCAAAACCCCCGCAATCCAATTGTTTTTTATTTCAGGAAAATGCAACAAGGAAGAAGAAGGCTAGGTGGCACAAGCTGGTTGGAACATTTGAATTTTCGCGCTAGATTTCCCACTAACTGTTGTTTTACATTATATTGTTCTTTAGTTACATAATAATCAAAACGCGCGTTTGGTTCCACTGGCAAGGCATTTGATTGGTAATTCCTGGAACCTGGGTTCGAATCCCAGGTCCCCCCTCCCTTTCCATATTATTTTGCTAACAATGCTTCTGTGTAGTTTCACTATAAGGGACCACCGTACTCTCCACATCCAGGCCTTCCACGTGCATACTAAGACCAATCCAAGGGGCATAATTTGAAGATCATCATGGACACAAGTCAAAGGTGCCACACGCATCCTGAAAAAGTCAAAAGGGCTTGACATAATTGGGCCTAATTACTACAATTACACCTCCAATTGGGGACAGAACCCCCCAAGGTTTGCTATTTCTTTTATATTTCTCATTTTTTATTTTAATTAATCTCTTCAATTAATTATTTTCATAAAATATAAAAAATAACAAAAAATCAGAAAAGACAAAAAAACTGATATATTTTATTTTAATGTTTTTTTGTAAATAAATTTCACTAATTAATTAGGTTAAATTTAGGTTTAAATCTTAATATTTTTCTAATAAACTTAAAATTTATAGAATTACGTTTTAATCACTTTTATTCTTTTTCTTTTCTTTTTTCACCATAATTAATTATTAAATATTATTTTTGTAATTAAATTACCATGTAAATAATTAGATTAATCTTAGATTTAATTTTCATATTTTCTTAATAAATTAAAAAATAGCTAGAATTAGGTTTAAATTTCATTTAATTCTCATTAAAATCATAAATACCAAAACCTCAAAAATAATTTTTCTTTTCATTTTAATTTTATTAATTTAATAATCATAATTTAATTTCATTAAAAAGGGTCTAACGCCCTCGCTTGCGATTTTTTATTCTCTTTGTGCATTTTATTTATTTCCTTCTTTTAAATATTTATGTAACTCTCCCGAAGCCGTGTAAATTAAATTTCTCGCACTTTACTTTATTTCTTTATTTTCTGTCAAATCGGGTCCTGGATTTTAATTTGGCGATGTGGGCCCGCGCCTTTGTAATAGTTTAGGAATTTTATCTTTCCGCACTTTTTTTTAACTGTTAATAATGGCATGCAAGAATGAATGACAAAATAAAAACAAACGCATAGATCACTTTGACATGACAAGACAAAAATAAATGAACATGATACACAAATCACACACCACCCCTAGGGTACGCCTCACTGTTGCCTTGCCTCGAAAGGTGATCGTCGAGTAGAGGATGTCTTAGTAAGTCCTCATGGTCCGGGAACCTAGCATGAGGGTAGCTTCTAAGGTATCTTCCCATTGCTCCGGTGATCACCATGTCCCGAACCTCGAATTGACCCGAACACCTCCAACGGTGGTGCTACCTACCTTTCAATGGTGGGATGGCACTACTTTAAAGGACATTTACACAGACGAATTCCTTAGGGTAGGTAGGTTCTCGTAGATACTTGCTCTAATTTCAAAATAAATTCAAAAATACTTTTCACACCGACACCTTTTCAAAAAGCTTTCAAAAGCAATTTTTCAAACACTCTTGAGGACCGATACAAGAGTCGAATTGGAATTTTCAAAGAAACTTTTTTAAACCCACATTGAAAAGCAAACAAACCATTTTTGAAAACACAATGAGCAAGTATCTAAGAGCCCATGGATAACCATGGATAGAAAGGGTGCTAACACCTTCCCTTTCTATAACCTACCTCCCGAACCGAGAGCAATCTCTTTAAGGAATTTTTCTGTGCTTTTGTCCTTTCCATTTGGAGAAAATAAAAGATGGTGGCAACTCTTGCTTCCGCGACATTTCGCGAACCAGCGTTAAACAGTCAGTTCCAGATCCACCGATCACAATGAACCTTTCTGAAATCTTTCTGAAAAGAAGTTCAAGCGTCCTCGAGAAGTTTATCACCTCTCTAAGCAGACCAACAATCATGGGTTTATTTCCCCAACATTTTTCAAGGATTTATTCTCCAAAACAAATTACATTTCAAATTGAAGGTCGTTCAAAATTTCCTTCATCACCTGCTGGAAGTTACGGTCGTCATCAAAAAATTCCTTCATCACTTGTTGGAAGTTAAGGTCGTCATCAAAGATTCCTTCATCACCTGTTGGAAGTTACATCCACCAATAGAATAACCGACAACTGAAGCTCCTAAAAATATGTTTCTCTCAAGAATGGAGATTCTCATCCTTGAAACCTCAAGAGATTGGTATACTCCCAAGCTCATGATACCGTTAACAGAATGAAGATTCTCATCCTTGAAACCTCAAGAGATTGGTATACTCCCAAGCTCCTGATACCGTTAACAGAATGAATATTCTCATCCTTGAAACCTCAAGAGATTGGTATACTCCCAAGCTCCTGATACCGTTAACAGAATGAAGATTCTCATCCTTGAAACCTCAAGAGATTGGTATACTCCCAAGCTCCTAATACCGTTAACAGAATGAAGATTCTCATCCTTGAAACCTCAAGAGATTGGTATACTCCCAAGCTCCTGATACCGTTAACAGAATGAAGATTCTCATCCTTGAAACCTCAAGAGATTGGTATACTCCCAAGCTCCTGATACCCACCAACAGAATAACGGACAACTGAAGCTCCTAAAAATCTGTTTCTCTCAAGAATGAAGATTCTCATCCTTGAAACCTCAGAAGATTGGTATACTCCCAAGCTCCTGATACCGCTAACAAAATGAAGATTCTCATCCTTAAAACCCCAGTAGATTGGCATACACCCAATTTTCTGACCCAAGACCTGAATGAAGATTCTCATTTTGGCTTCCCCAGTAGATCGCCATACACCCAACCTCCTAACCCAACAGAATGAAGATTCTCATTCTCAAAGCGGCGCACACCTAGGTTCTCGATACTCCCGACAGATTGAAGATTCTCATTTCTCAAAGGGGTATAACATCTGAATTTTTGATATTCCCGATAGAATGAAGATTCTCATTCTTAAAGTGGCATACAACCTAAAACCTGAATTTCTGCCAAACAGGAATAAGCTTTTTCCAGAATCCTGAATTTTTACTTTCCAACAGGATAGCTACTTTTCAACAGTATGGCTATTCCCCACAAAATTCTAATTCCCCAAGCAGAATGAAGACTCTCATTCTCAATTCCTCCCAGAGTTTTTCAGATATTCCCCGGTGAAGATCTCCTCAAAACAGGAATCCCCAGTAGATTGGCATACAACCCAAACTCCTGATTTCCCCAACAGTGGTCCAAGGACTTCTCATTTTCAATGATCAAAGGATTTTCAATCCCCGACGGCAGTCAAGGGTTTATTTTCCCCGACAGCGGTCAAAGATTTCATTATCTCCAGTTATTAAGGATTTATTTTCCTCAGCAAGACAGCTACTCAGCTTACATGCACATCCATTACATTCATATATCATAAACATTGATGAAATACAGTTCATTGCATCATACATATCATGCAACATGAATTATGTTTTAGCTAACATTTTACCCTTTTCAGGATAAAATTAAAAGGCTATCGTTAACAATTAGTCAAATACAGTATGGATACACCCCAGACACGGCGGTCATTCTATTACTCATTCAGAATTTCAAGTCAAAATACAATACAGATACACCCTAGACACGGCGGTCATTCCACTACTCATTCAGACTTCAGCAATCCGATACAGACTAGATACGCTCCAGACACGGCATCCATTCTATCTCTCATTCAGATTCAGCTATCAACCACAAGTTCAGATACGCTCCAGACACGGATGCCATTCTGGATCTTACACCAGCAGTTTGATTCTCCCCAGTGCAGTCGCCACGGAAGTCATTCTGTCACTTATTCAGATCCCAGTTACAGTCTCAGATATACTCCATACACGGAAGTCATTCTGCTACTCATACAGATCTCAACTTCAGATATAATCCAGATACGCTCCAAACACGGTTGCCATTCTGTCACTCATTCGGAATTTATCCCCAGCCCAGAGATGCTCCATGCACAGATGTTTCTCTGTTTCCCATTCAGACTTCAGATACAGTCCAGATATGCTCCAGACACAATTGCCATTCTGTCACTCATTCGGAATTTATCCCTAGCCCAGAGATGCTCCATGTACAGATGTTTCCCTGTCGCCCATTCAGAATTCAGATACAATACAGATATACTCCAGACACGGCGGTCATTCTACTACTCATTCAGACTTCAGCAATCCAATACATACTATATATTCTCCAGACACGGCGACCATTCTATCTCTCATTCAGATTCAACTATCAACTTCAAGTTCAGATATGCTCCAAACACGGATGCCATTCTGGCCTTTACACCAGCAGTTTGATTTTCCCCAGTTCATTCGCCACGGAAGTAATTCTATCACTTATTCAGATCCCAGTTATAGTCTCAGATATATTCCAGGCACGAAAGTCATTCTGCTACTCATACAGACCTCAACTTTTGGAAACAGTTTACAGATTCTCCAAACACAGATGTTAATATATCGTTTGTTCAGATTCAGCTCGTGAAAACAGTTTACGAATTCTCCAAACACGGATGTTAATCTATCGCTTGTTCAGATTCAACTTCTGAAAACAGTTTACAGAAGCTCCAAACGCGGATGCTAATCTATTGCTTATTCAGACTCCCAGCTCAGAGACGTTCCAAACATGGACACCTTTCTGATACTCACCCACTCACCTACAACATACAGTTCAACAAACATTCTTGGATGGCATCTTTAAGCCCATCTCCGACAAGATTCTGCACATCTCCAAATGGCATATTTAAGCCCATTCCCTCAACTTTGCTTTGACGAGTGCAAATTTTTTGGGCACTCTAGTGTCCAATCATCTTTTACCTTCGAGTCGCGAATGGCAAAATTGCCAATCTAACTCTTCAGGTTCAAGAAGATTGAACAGGGGCACCTGTTGTACCCCAAAATTTTCCCTCCCTTTTTCACAAGAAATCACAACTTCAGGGTTTTCCTTGATTTTTCAGATTGGCTCAAGAATCGGTCAAACAGACTCTTCTTTATCAGTTAATCTAGAATTAGGGTTTCCACTGATTTTGTTAAGATTGACTCAAGAATTGATCAGACAAATCTTTCTTTGACAGTAACCCAGTATTAGGGTTTGCGCTCGCATTTCTTAGAAGAAACTGAATCCTCAGAAATTCAGTTGACTGTTATATCATTTTTACAATTGTTCAAGATTACTGGTTATTTCTCAAAACCTAGTTATCTGGGGTAGGAGCTGAGACTGTTGTTTGGAACCTTAAGGAATTTGCTTGATCAGTAGAGTGAAAGGTGTTAGGAACGCTTGTTTGTTTAACCATATAACGCATATGTTAATTGGAATACCAGGCGTATCATGATTAATGCAAGGTTGCGAGACGGCAAAGTTTGTTGATTATTTATTTCATCTGGATTAAAGTTATTGGGATACATTTCCAGTTATTTTAATTTAAGAGACTTAAATAATTAAATAGACAGTACAAGGGAAAGAATGGAATATTTGACAGTAGGAAATTCTTATTTGACAAATACTTTTTTATTTTATTTATCTCAAATGTTGTTACAAATTTTATTCGAATATTGTAGATTTACAATTTACAGTGTTTAAAATAATATTTATTACAATAAATGAAAAGAAAAGAAAATAAATCTAAAGCCTAAGTCTCTTGAAATCTTTGACCTTTACTGCGTCCTCCATTATTCAACTGATACTTACATGCAAAGGACAGAAGAAAAAGGAAATCAGTGCAATTAACTGAAAAGCATTTTTAAGCAGATAAATAAAAGAATCATCATTAAAGCTTGTTGGCCGGAATCAGAAATTCTATGTTCATCATGTTTCATTTTCCTCTCTGCAAATCACAAGAAGATTTCTCTTCTCGGTTCACAGAGAAAAAATAAATATATAAAATTGCAAGCATACAAGTTATTCAAAATGCAAAGGCACAAGGTTGCACACAAAGAAGGCAAAGCAAACTGAACAACAAACTGCATTAGTCAACCAAAGGCACAAGGCTGCACACAAAAGCAAACTAAGTTGCAAAACTGTCACAACAAGTACACAAAGCTGTCCAAGAAAGTACACCAAGCTGTCAAAGAAAGCATACAATGCAGGAAATATGGAAACAAGTACAACAATGCAGGAGATGAACCAAGTTACAAGCAAGCATGCTTGTCAAATTCATCATCATTTTCTGGCCCAACAAGCTTTTCAGATTAAAATATATTAAGCAAAAAGTGTTTTTATGGAGAGAGAAAGAGAGTGAAGTGGGGTTTGCAGTTTTGGCATGCTGTAAAAAGCAGTGAGAAATCAAATAAATAGAACAAGTCTAACAGTTCAGAAGAGGAGGAGATATAGAGCAAAAACTGTAAGCTTAAGAAACACACAACCAGCTTCCAACTAAACCTGCATTACAGGTTTACAAAACTGCAAGCTTAAGAGACACACAACCTTCCTTACCAAACACAAAGAAAACCTGTTAAACTGCATAGCCTGCCTTCAAAATCAAAATTGCAAGTCCAAAGCCTGCCTAAAAACTCATCAGGATGCTTACCAAAAGCCAAAACTACAATAACAAGAAAACCTACTTAACCTGCAAAACTCAAACTATCAAACAGAAAACTGCAAGTTACAAGCCCGCTTGTACTAAACACTCAGGCTGCTTTCAAAAACTCAAAAACAACTCAAGTCAAGTTCATCAAAACCTGCATTACAGGTTTCCAAAACTCAAAAACTCACAAGCCTGCCAAGCAAGCCCAAAACCTGCTAAGACTGCAACTCAGTTACAGACCTACCTGCATAACCTGTAAAACTGCTTCTCAAGCAAACCAAACAAACCTGTTTACCATACTCAAGCAATCAACAAGCCAGCTCAAAACCAAAACTTATTCAAAGCTCAACAAACTGCTTTCAAAACATCAAAACATCAATATAAAAAAGAAGAACAAGCAACAAGTTCTAGGTTGTGTTCACCAACAAGTTTCAAACAACATGAAGAACAATAACAAATAGCTAGTTTTTCTTTTTCAGAATATACCCTCATCATCAAAAGTCAATACCCAAAGAAGAGGAAGAGGTCCAGAAGTGAAAAATCAAAACAACAATAAGTCTCAGAAAATATTCATCATCAACGAAAGTTCAAAACAAAGCAAGCAATTTTCAGAAACTAAGGCCCATCATCAAACAATGAAAAGATACAAAATACCAGCAAAGCAATCGTCACGCTCCTCCTTCGCCTAGCCTCCTGGAAGCGCTGTCGGCCAGCTCACCCTCCTTCTCCTTCAGTTTACAGAACAAAACGCTTAAGGTACATCCCTCAAACTCCTACTACATGTAAATATCAAAAGAAATATGGATTAAAACGCGCATGTAGTAATCAAGAAAAATGAAAACATAATATGTGAAACCCTAAAACAAAGGTTAACAAATCGTACAGTCACAAAGCAAGAATCCTAAACCGCTGCAAAGGGAAGGCAAGAGGTGGATAGAGGAGATGCTCCGGTGGCTAAGGCAAGAGGGGAGGAATCAGAGGCCCATGGGTTTGAGAAAGGCGAAGAGAAACGAAGAAGATGAGAAGGAGGTGCCGCTGTACCAAAGTTGCCAAACCTGATTTCTGAACTCATAAAACATGAACCCTAACAAATTTGTTCAAACCCTTCATTCTGGGCCTTCGCCCCACTTAAAACTGAAGCCCAAACGTTTAACAACGCCCACCCCCCTTTTTCTTCATTTCTGATACTAAATTTGTTCTTCTTCTTAATTTCCTTGTTTCTTCTATTATTGGGCCATCCAAAGAACTTTTTTTTAGGCCCATTATCTTTTCCCCTTTTTTGTTATAATGTTTTTAAAACTAACACTTTTTTTATCATTTTATTTTCATCTTTTATAATATAATTCTTCTTTTCTTTTGTTAAAAAAATATACATATTAAATAATTCTCCTTAATATTTATTACATTTAATAAAACAAAAAATACATAAATAATGGAACTTCAACTTAAAATTTTTTTCTTTTCTTTAAAACTCTTTATTTACATAATTTATAAAAAAAATACAATAATAATAATTACTTAATCTTTCATTAGGTTAAATTTTATTTGTTTCACTTGTATATAAATATACGCATCTCATAATACTTCTGATTCTCTTTATTTTTACGTATTATTACAATTTGTTAATATTTGAATTGCGTCGATTCGATTTGGTTGTAATATATACTTGGACATTGTTATTCTGATAAGACTCATCCCCATTTGTAAACATTTGTACCCCCATCCCCGGATACTTATTTGTAATAATTTAGACTTTAAATTCCCGCAATTTATCGCTTTCAATATACTGTATAGTAATTAGGGTTTGTATGCGAAGATTCAAAATCAAACGCTAGATAACTTAATACAAGAACAAAATGCATGAAAATCAATACACAATTCACACTTGCACTTCTAGGGTAACCTCGCTTATTGCCTCGAAAAATGCAATCATGTCCCTAGAGTATGAGACACTCTAGCAAATGTCCCTTCGATAAACAAAGATCGTAGTCCCTCGATGACCCTTGATGAACCTCGATGGTTCCTTCGATAAAACGATCTCGTCCTTTACAAAATTGCTAGAGCGTCTCATAAGTTGCTTTCAATGATTGTATACGATGACTCGCGCCTGTCCCGTTTAAACATCCTAACACAAGGTTGTTCACCAAATACAATGGTGAAACAACACTGTTAAAAGGGTTAAAAATATAAGAAAGATCTTTGAGTAAAATAGGGTAGACAACTCTTAGTTACTTGATCAAAAATCTTGCAAAACATCCTTGCCACTTTCAAACACACTTCACAACACAATTTCAAAACAACTTTCAAAACATTGAAATATCTTTTCAAAAAGACACACACCTTTGTATATATTCAAACAAGAATCATTACAAAGGTTGCCTAGACAAGGCATCTTTTTCAAAACATTTTTAAAACCACACACACAAAGCACCATTTCAAACAATTGAAAAGCAAAGGCAAGTGATCTAAAACAAGTAACTAAGAGCCCATGGATAACCATGGATGAAAAGGGTTCTAGCACCTTCCCTTTTCATAATATACCCCCCGTACCCAAGAAAACATCTCAAAGGTCTTTCCTGTGCTTTTTGACCTTTCCTTTGGATAAAATAAAAAGTCGGTGGCGACTCTTGCTAAACCGAACAAGTGCGAAAACAAACGCAAAACCTCAAGTCAGTTCTCCCACCGTATCACAACTGTACTTCAATGATAAAGACAGTTCATTGAAAGATTCCTACAGTTGTATTTTTACCCTTTCCAGGTGAAATATCTTGGTTAAAGAAGAAACTGAGACCAATTCGTGGCTTATAGTCAGGATCGAGGGGAAGTTTATCTGATTCTCCATCAAATGGTATCTCTTCGAAGAAGTTTCGCAAGAGAAGTTTATTGTGAAATCTTTACGAGTGGTAGTCTCTTTATTTGAGATAGCTTGTATTTTTACCCTTTCCAGGTGAAATATCTTGGTTAAAGAAGAAACTGAGACCAGTTCGTAGCTTATATTTAGGATCAAGGGGAAGTTTGTCTGATTCTCCATCAAATGGTATCTCTTCGAGGAAGTTTCGCAAGAGAAGTTTGTTGAGAAATCTTTACAAGTGGTAGTCTCTTTATTTGAGATAGCTTGTATTTTTACTCGTTCTAGGGAGAACGCCAGGATTTTGGGAAGTTCGTTATTTCTCTTTGAGATGTCACCTTCAGTAAAAGCTGGTGCATTCTCTTTTCTCCACCTTCAGTAAACGTCGGTGTATTTTCTGTTTCTTTACCTTCAATAAAAGTCAGTATTGTCCTATGTTTGTTTTTTTACTTTAATTCTTAAGTGGGTAGTTCGTTACAGTTCTTAGGTAAGATTGATCTTTTTCTGGTTAGCGATTGTTGATCCCCTGTGTTGATGTTACTCTCTTTTTGCTATCTCCTCTATGAGTGGATAGTTCGCAGCTATCGGTTAATTGTTGTCATCCATTACTTTTCCTTCAGTTTTTGAGGCTATGTTATTTTTTCTCCTCTCTGGATCTTACCCCAGTGAAGTTGAGTTTTATTTTCCCCGGCAGAGCCAATTCGTCTCCAATATATTCAAATTTCTATCCTCAGAGTCATGTTGTTCTCCATAGATTTAGTGTCCTGATTGAATTCTTTTGTCAATTTGTAGATTCTACTTTTGCTTCTCCAGTGTGTGTCTTGCTCGTCTGCATGAAATTCATACGTTACATCCATAATCATAAGCATCGCATGGTATCTTAGGGCCAAAAATAGGGCTTGTTTTATATTTAAGTATCTTCAATCACGTCGAAACGAAGATTTTAATCTTCGTATCTTCGAATAGAAGACACTTAAATAAGGGAAACTGTTGTACCCCAATTTTTGCCCCTATGATCCCTCATCATACTCGGTACATCTCATACATAGCATTGGTCTCGTGGTTACAAGATCGAAGAGCTTTGACATTAGGGTTTCTCTCTCTGAATGGAGGCTTCCGTCTTGCTCAAAATTGATTCAACTGGTGCTCTCATTTTTCTTGGCATGAGATTAGGGTTTTAGATCTCAAGCAGCATAGATGTCTCTGCTATCAGATTTCCTCAAGATACAACTTTTTCTTCATCAAAGTTCTTTCAAGGAATAAAGGCATTAGGGTTTAAATCAGCCAGAGAATCAGGATTTCTCTTCATTTTATTTGAACTTGGTAGTGATTCCTCTATGGAGGTTTATTGAATTAATGTCTCACTTCAAGGCTGCATTGAGCACAAATCTTCCCTTATTGCGAGTTCATCATCATCAATCAGGGTTTATCCTAGTCGTTATATCTCAAGACATTCCTCTCAAGAAGTTCAGAAGATTTAGTCAAGGGCTTAGTTCTTTTAATGCTAGTTGTTAAATGGTTAAGGATTGGTTAAAGAATTCATCGAATCAATGTGCTTATTATTGATTAAGCTACGAATTAAGAGCTCACCCAAGCTTGTTGATAGGATTTGTGTGGCTTCTTGAGTTTGAGATTCAATTGAAGATTTAGATTCATTGACCAAGATTGCGTAAAAAGATAAGCTTGTGAACTCTTTGTGAACAAAGTCATGTTATATATATATATATATATATATATATATATATATATATATATATATATATATATATATATATATATATATATATATATATATATATATATATATATATATATATATATATATATATTAATTCAATTTCAAACTCCAAGTCCATCATCCACTATTCAAGGCTCATCCAAATATCATCCCAAAGAACAAATGTTATTCAAATATTTCAAAATCACATCCAATGTTCAATCAAGTTACAAAAAGATCCAAGATTCATATACGTACATCATTTAAAAATGAAATAAAGGGGAATAATGATACATATAGGGAGTTATGAATCTTGAAGAAGAGAGCAAATTTGTATCAATTGGTTGAATGTGCAAGGTACACCCAAATTTTATTCAAGTCATGGGGATTCATTTTCACCCAAATATGTAAGATACTAAATTACTGAAGACAGGATCTGTTATGAAAAATTATGCACTAGCTGTGTGATTCAAAACTTCCTCATTATGTTACGAATCTTCACGATCTTGGATGAGTGTATAAAAGCTTGCACCATGCTTGAGTTAATGCTTCAGATTAGTCATTCAAGATAATCTGAATGAAAAAACCCAAAACAGAAAAGTAGTTGTATCAAAACTCATATCGAAAACAGTTCATTGGAAAAACCAGGTTAACATAACAGTTCAAAGAAAAAAAACCAATTGGCATGATTAGCCTTGAAATATGAAGTCAGAAATTGAGAAAAGAAATCATTTGAATACAAACAGGGGAAGTCACTCAGAGATCAAAAAGTTCCAGCTCAGCAGTTCTTAATCAGCATAACAGAACCTCTAACTGAATCAAAAAACAAACAAACTGATAACTAAACAAAATTCAAAACTTCCTAACCGTCCTGCAGTCTAACTAACAGTTTCCATCAAACCACATAACAATTTTTCTAAATACTTTCTAATAATTCACTAGACCAAACTCGCCCTGCATCAGTTATGGGCAAAGAAAATCAGGAGTTGATATAATAAATCAGGAATAAAGAAAAGCAAAAAGAGTTAACAAATTAGAGGCATATCAGTTGGAGCTTCACAGTTAACAGTTATCAAGCCCATAACTAACTTCATGTTTACCTTAATCTCCTCCCTTCATTCCATAACAGAAACTTCAGATCCAATGGCTAAGATTGCTCTAACTGTCCAACTGTTTATAACAACCCTGTAACTAATTCCCAGCAGAATCTCAACAAACTCCAACTAATTCCTTAACCATCCTAATTGCATCTAACAAATTCTTCCAACTAACTTCTAAAAACCAACTCACCTATAACAATCTCTAACCATAACCTCTATCTTCCATAACAAATTATAACAAAACATGTAACCAACTTCCTAACGGATAGGCAACAGAAAACAAATTGCACAGGGCGAGGGGGGATTTTTTTATAACATACCTGAAAAGTTATAGGAAACTCACCAGAAAATTATCCCAAAAAAATTGCTTTCTGCTCTCTCTCTTTCATCCTCAACCTTCATTCTCGATTTCTCTCCCACACGATAACCTCTATCTTCACCTTTCTTTCTAAGTTCACGATCATTATTCATAAAATTATCCATCGAAAAATCTTCATCCTCAAGTTCTCTCTGCAACGCCTTCTTCACTTGAGTCTTATCTCTTCAACCAAATCGCATCCTTTATCGCCATCACATTCACTCTCAAAAGTATGAGAAGAATTACCAGAAAAATAACACAAAAAAGATCTCTCTGAAATCTCTAAATCTCCCTGAATATCTCTACATCAATCTTCACGTATCTGTAACCATTTTCAACCTTCATCATCAACATCACCAATCTTTCTCCTCTTTACACCATCAACGCTCATCAATCTTCGTCTTTCTTCAATCAGCAACAACTTCCACAACTTCTTTGAATCTTCATCATAATCACTACAATAATCGCAACAGTTCAGAAACCACACAGAAAGAAGAAAAGCGAAAGAATAATTCGCACATCTAGAGTAATCGAAAGTACGTACCCGAAGTCAAAGAGTTTCGCTGATAATCATCTTCCTTAGTTGATACTCTCACCGGTAAGCTTTGGAATCCTCCGAACCGTCTATCTCCTCGTCATTTTCTTTACATCTGGCGGTAGCTTGTAGCTTGTAAAGGAGGATCTCGGTGGTTTCCTCTGTTAATTTATCATCACTGTCACAAATTGCAAGCTTACAATCCCTAGGGTTTATAGAATAAAGCTTTGATACCTTGGATTGATGAGAAATTAGCAAATTCGAATGCAAGATTCGCAATCAAGAGCTTGTTTGAGGCAGGGTTCAGGTTCATGTTTTGTTGATTATAAGGGTTCAATAGTGGCGATGCCGCCAGAATCCGTGTACGAATGTTGAGAGAACAAATAAAAGAAACGTTGAAGAAGGAGAGAAAGGATGCTAGGTTAAAACTCACGGCATGTCCAAACGACGTCGTTTCAGTCTTGTTTATTTAATTTTCTTTTAAATTTCGCTGCTTTTTCTTTGTTAATTAAGGGTTGAATCTACTGTTGATTGTTGTGGGCCGCTATGAACAAAAGCCTGGAGAATTTTGTGTTGTGATGCGGTGGGAGAACTGACTTGAAGGTTTTGCGTTTTATTGCAAATGTCGCGGTTAGCAAGAGTCGCCACTGACTTTTCTTTTATCCAAAAAGGAAAGGTGAAAAAGCACAGGAAAGACCTTCGAGATGTTTTCTTGAGTTTGGGGGGTAGATTATGAAAAGGGAAGCTGCTTGCACCCTTTTCATCCATGGTTTTCCATGGGCTCTTAGTTACTTGCTTAGATCACTTGCTTTGGTTTGTTTGAAATGATGTTTGATGTGGTTTTGAAAGTATTTTGTAAAAGAGGCCATTCGTTTAGGCAATATTTGTAATGATTCTCGTTCGTAAGAATGTATACAAAGATGTTTGTCTTTTTGAAAATGTTTTTCAATGTTTTGTAAGATGTTTTGAAATGTGTGTGTGTGTGTTTGTTTTTGAAAATAGCAAGGATTGTTTGAAATGGAGCAAGTAACTTAGAAGCTATCTACCTACTCAAATGTCTTTCTTGTGCATTTTCTATTCCTTTGACATTGTTGACTTACCATTGATTTGGTAAGCAACCCTATCTTTGGATGTAAACGGGACGGGCGTGGGTCATCGTATAACCATGATAACAATGTTGTCAAGTATCTTAGCATTTTTGAGGGACCAAGATCATTTTGTTTAGGCAACTTTTGAATAGCGTCATCGATGGACTATGATCTTATATTTGTTTTGTTTTGTCAAGATACTTCGCGTGCGTAACATGGCCATTTTATTTTAGGCAACCAAGTGGGAGAAACCTTAAGGGTGCTTGTGTGCAAAATGTATCATTTTCATACTTTTGATTTTGTCTTGTATTTAGGGTTTTCTATTTTGCTTTGTTTTGTTCTTGTCATGCAAACCCTAATTACTAATCATGGCATTTAAAGCGATAAATTGCGTAATGTAAATAAACTAAGCTATTACAACATTTTTTATGGAAGGGGGGAATACAAGTTTGAATGGGGATTTGCACAAATATAAAGCTAAATATATTATTACAACCAAATCGAACTTGCGCGAATTAAATAAATATAATACAAATATTTAATATATAATGCAATATGTATGTAAAGAAAAGATTTTTTTATGTCTTGTTTTTGTATAAAATAATATTTAACTTAAACCTAAAAATAAGAAAAAATAATTAATTCTTTTTGAAAGGGATGAAACCCTAATTTTCAATTAAAAGAAAATAATGTTTCATATTATCATTTTGTGTATTTTTTGTATAAAAAATAATAAATAATATTGTATATGAATATTAAAAAATAAATATGTGCAAAAATTGGTATTTGTAAGTATAAAATGTATAATAAAAATATTAAGTATTTTTAATTAAATTTGTAAGTTTATTAAGAAAATAAATTCTATTCTATCAAAATAAATTAATTTTTATGTGTGAAAATAATTAAAAGAAAATAAAAGGGTGAAAATAAATAAATCATTTTTTAGTATTTTTTATCATTAAGAAAAATAAATAAAAGTATTAAATAAAAAAATATGAAAAAAATATAAAAATATAAAATAGTTAGCAAAGGGGGTGCAATAGCAAGTCAGGGTGGGGTGTTTAGTAAAAACAAAAAAGGCCCAAGCAACAAAAAACCCAGAACTTCATCCCTGTCCTTCGTTCATCATCTTCACACCATTCCCAGTTCAACCTGTATCTTCCTTATGCTTGCATAAAAATGAAAACTCATAATATGAAAAATGTGGCATTTGAGCTCACGATTCCAACCATATAAATTATGTAACCTAACTATCAAAGATCAAAGAGAATTTTGGAATCCCTAAATCGTGACCTAAAATTTTCAGATATTTCAAACTTCAAATTCTCTTAGCACAAGTAATATAAATGCAAAGTAATGATATATACAACTTCGTTATGATGAGAACTACATTTTTCCTTCACAAATCGTGGCTTAAGGTTGGCTGTATAAAGAGATAGAGTTTGAGAAAATACCTCCTTCAGCTGGAATCTTGTATGGCAATGTAGGGACTTTAATGGAGGCTTGATGATTGTTTGAGCTTCCTTGAGCTTCCCTGAACCTATTCCAATCCTTATCTTGCTCTGAAGATGGCTGAAACTCCCTGACCAAGTCCAACTGCAAGCTTCCAAGTTGAAAATGGCAAATGATGAAACAGAGGTTACAGAACCATGGTGATGGCTTAGATTGACTAGGTATCAGGTGTATAAGATGTTTGAATCAGTTAAACACAAAATGCACGAGCCAAATGAGAGTTGGCTGAGCTTTTGCAGAAACTGTATGCTTAGGCAGATTTTTGGTGTTTTTCAGTTTGAGAGAGTTCTAGGTTCAAGCCAAGCGTGTAATGTCTTGTACAATGTTTGCATATTAGTATAGAAGTGATCCAAAGTCAGCTTCCTACTAGCTGTGCAAGCCTTAGCCCTTTTGCAAATTTTCTTGTACTTGAAGCAAAGTTGACAAGACCAAACCCACATGCTTGTACCGGCTTGATTTTGAGTTGATATCTGTTTGTACCAATTTCTTGGGACCTGTGTAGTTTTCTTGTATCAAGGGGACATGTTTAATGCTCCAAGTTGACAAAATTGCAAAAGTGCATCTTTATGAAAATGGCAATGAAGCCTTTTTGCCCAAAATGGAATTACAACTTGTGTAAAGTTTCAAAAGCAAGGATAAAGACTTTGTCAACTGAGTATGCATTTAATTAAGGAGTGTGTAGCAATCTTAGGACCTGTAAAGCATGAGATAGCCAGCATAGGTTTGGTTTGCAACTTGGTTCTATGTGAAAATGGCTTGAACAAAAAGTGAGAAAATGCCAACTTCCTCTCTTCGATTCTCCCTACTCAGAAATGATCTTGGAGAGTTCTTGGACATTTTGGAAATCTTGCAATGTGCTCTATAATCCATCTTTGAAATGTATTTTGAGATACCTCTTTGAACTAGGTGAAAAATTTCCATGAAGTTGGGTCCAAAACCTGCCTATATTAGGGCAAAATTTCACTAAGTTAAGAAGTTCATGGCCCTATATTCACAAATTCATAACTTGAGATCCAAGCATCTTTAGGGAAAAGTTTGTGAAGAAAACTTGTAGATTTCATGGGGATCTACAACTTTCATGTTGGGAGTTTTCTTTGAATCAAAATGCATCATGGTGAAAAAGTGGTGCAAAGTTGAGAAAAAATAAGAAAATTTTTATACTTAGAAAAATTCCTAAGTTATGAAAAATTTCAAATTAAAACCCTAATTTTCAAATTTAGTTTTCTTGGTCAACAAGTTTCACATTTTGACATATCTTGATGAATTATGACCCTTGGCACTTGATTTTGACCAAAAAGTCAAAGTTTGACTTTTCAGTGTATAGTTGACTTTTGATCAGCTGACTGCAAATTTTATCTGTCAATCCAATGAACCTGAGATGTTTTGAACCATGTAATTAAGTTAATATGATTCCATTGAATCTTTGAAATCATGCTTGAACTCAATTGGTCATTGGCTAGGTTAAAAATCAGAAATTGCCCTTCCTCAGTCAAAACCCTAATTTTGACCATTTTGCCCTTTTGATGATTTGATCAAATTTCTTGAGGTGTTGTGATCCAAACTTGATCAAATGGTACATATGAGTCTAAAAGTTGATGTGGATAAAAAATTATGAAGTTTGACTATAAATTGGCCATAGTTGACTTTTTCCCCAATACAGTTGATTTTTAGGTCAACTGTCCAATTGACTGATCAAAAATGTGGTTCAAGGCTTGAAACCTATCATGAGCAATCTTAGGGGTCCAAAATGATGTTTGAAAGTCAAATTAAGCATTGATGGCCCAAAAGTCCTTGTGCAAATTCAAACCCTAATTTTGGGTTATCAGTGCAAGATGAGATGTCTTGAGCTGACCAAACCCTAACCTTGTCTTGAGTCAAAGAATTTTTGTGAGAAAAGTCTTGATAAATGAGAGGGAAAATTTTGGGGTACAACACGTGCCTCACCCCATGGTCCAGTATTGGCACCCCCCTGACTCCTTCTACTCCATTTGTTTTTGTAGATTTTGTTTTTTAGTTTATATTTTTTTTTGTGTAATAAAAATAGTAATAAAATACATATAATAAAACAATAAAAATTTATAGATTTTAGGAATGTTTTTTTTGGTAATAAACTACGAGATCAATAAATTTTGTTAGACTTTTATGTGATTTTGGAAATTAATCCCTAATATTTTTTACTTGAAATTTGTGATTCACCTTTGCTTGTTGAGCTGAGTCTTATGCATATTCATTATTTGATATGCGGACGTGTTTTGGATTCCTATTGTGATCTATTTTCACAATGATGAAGCTTCAACACCTATTCCAAATATTTGATCACCGACTATTTGTTTGTTGATGCCAGCTCGCGTGAAGTATCTTGGATTTCTTTACTTTGGTTGCGCTTTTTGCGGACATCATTGTTCGTTTGGTATTATACTGCTTCCAAGTTATATTTCCGCATTTATTGCTTTCTAGATATCATGAGAAGTAGGAAATAAAGAGTGTGCGCTCGAAGTCGCTGTTTAAAGACCTGTAGCAGGCATTCCGCACTTCATTTCTTATATATGTTGTGCTTGTGTTTGTTTCTTTTCTTGTTGACCGATGAGTCACTCAATTTAGCAATTGAGATCACGACTTTGCTCTCAGTGCATGCTCCCTATAGGATTTTATCGCTTTCCTTTATTTCTTGTTGATCGATGAGTCACTCAATTTAGAAATTGAGATCACGACTTCGCTCTCAGTGCATGTTCCCTATGGGATAGTTTTGTTAGACTTTCTTTGGCATGCTAACCCAGATAGGATCTCTTAAGGTGTGCTCTCTTGAGTTTACTGGCTTGCTTGCTTTATCCTTGTACATACCATGTTCCCTTAGGACGCGCTTGCTCCGTTCGGATGTGATTTAGACCTTAGGTTGCAAACCATGCATGCTAACTGAGATAGGATCCCTCATTGTATGATAACGTTAGGTTAGAGATAAGTTAGTCTCCCTTAGATGTTTTCTTCCCCTTTTTGCATCATTACATTTAAAACTAAAACTTCTTTTTCTTGGAAAATGTATAAAAAATGCTAAGCATACAAAAATTCTTTTCATGGTAAAAGATACCAACCAATCCATTTCTTTTCGCCATTCGGCTTTTCTCTTCTAAGAGCATGTTAGCTCCTTTACACTACAGGTCATAAGTCTCCAAAGGTCGAGCAGCGGTGGAATGATCGAATGCAACATTGTTCATTTAAAAAATACAAACAAACAAAAACATATGAGCTAAACTACGGTAGCTCTGATTCCTCAAAAAGGATACGTAGGCATTGGGGTAGGGCCCAAGCGAGTACAATTTTATTTTCCCTAAATTCTTTCTCTTTTCTTTGCATGCATTCTCTCTTAGTTTATAACCTTTAAGCATTAGATTGAACTTGCCCTTTGATTAGAATAACGAGAGTGGATCCCGTAGAGTACTATGGACGTGTGGGGTGCTAATATCTTCCCCTCGCGTAATCGACTCCCTTACCCAATCTCTCGGTCACAAGACCTTGATTTCCCCTTTAGGTTTTTCTTCGATGATTTCCCTTTCCCTTTCATATAGGATAAATAAATACTCGTTGGCGACTTCATTGATTTTATCGCTATAGTGTGAGTAATATGATTTAAGTCAATTAATTGAGTTATTGAATCAATAATTATATTTGAGATTGGTTCAAGTTATGGCATAAGTGGAACCTCAAAATATATTTGAAAATTGCAAAATTTGAGATTTTATGTGTGTGATTTGAATCACTTATTCATTGAGTAGAATCAATTGTACAAGAGGGATTTCAAGAAGTTTATGAGTTGAATCACAAGCAGTACATGACCCGAATCATGGAACCTTATGACTCGAATCCCAAGTTATTCATGACTCGAATCATGAAGTGATGAAACTCCAAGATTTTTCTCCGCCTTGCTTGAGTCGAATCACACTATTTAGGACTTGAATCGTGAGATTAGTCATATGAATCAAATCATGGGTCATATCACGACTTGAATCATACAAATGATTTTCTCATATGTTTTAGATCTTTGTTCAAACTACTTTGCCACTTTAATCAAATCAAACAGGTGCTTATGACTCAAATGAAACATGATTTTATCACTCATTTTGTGCTAAATCTCTAACACCTATAAATAATTTTTCTCTAAAATGTTTTCACAATGTTAGGAAACACAAACTTCCTACTTGTTTTTTCACTTTTCAAAAGAGTTTTTAATATTTTGTGAACACTTGCAAACAATTTCTTTCATCTTCTACCTCATTATTTTTTCATTGTTGCATAGATTTAAATCTTATCTTTGGAGATTTGTGATTATTGGGGAGATTCGGTGTTTAATTTAATATTTATTTAAATATTTGGTTTAGAATTTAGAGGTTTGCAAGGTGTGTGCTGTTGTGATTTATTTTTACAATTCCAATGGAAAATAAGAAGGTTTTTCTCTCCAGGTTTACCATGGTAATGTAGTGTAGAAGCCTAAACACAAAGTGTGAGTCATTCTCAATCTTCCAACAGACCAACATTCAAGATACTGGTGGAATCGAGTAAAGATCGCCGTAGAGTGGAGACTTAGGAGCAAGTTATTGGGGCTGGAAGATTCAAGAAGCGATTTTGCGTGAGGATAACACATAAAGTATAGTGTGTGGAATGTGTACAAGTCAAATATCGAGAAATAAGATTTTTATATTTTTAAAGTTAATTTGGATATTCTTACTGTGTTGGTTGTAAGTCGGATAGGAAAAACGCTAATGGTACATGCCATTTGTTTGGAAATTATTTGGTTTCTCGACACAATAAGAAGCAACATAGAGTTGTTATTTCCACAGCTAAGGCTGAATATGTAGTTGTTGGTAATTGTTGTACATAATTCCTATGGCTAACGAAACAATTATTGGATTACGATTTAAAACACGGTTGTATTCTAATCTAATGCGATAACACTAGTGCGATAAACCTTAATAAGAATCATGTACTTCATCCATTTACGTATTAAACATATAAAAATCCAACACCATTTCCTTATGGATCATGTTAAAAAGTATGATGTTATTTTTTAATACATGGATACTAAAAGTCATTTAGCTGATATTTTTATAAAATTGTTATCCATAGAACCTTTTCACAAAAAACATAGGAAATTTGGACTCTTGGATTCTCCGTGCTTTAAATAGATTTAGATTCCTCTTTCATTTCATTTGCTATTTTTCTTATTTTGAATATCAATATTTTCTTTTAATAAGTTATACTTTAACCAACTCTATTAGTATGTTTTCACAACTCTTATATTTTGTGATATCATTCTTTATATATATATATATATATATATATATATATATATATATATATATATATATATATATATATATATATATATATATATATATATATATATATATATATATATATATATATATATATATATATATATATATATATATATTTATTTATTTATTTGTTTACTTATTACATTCTTCATTTCATTTATTCATTCCTTAGTTGTTGTATGATTGTTCATCTTTTTATTTAAAATATTTTTAAGTACATCATGTTAATTATGTGCACTTGACATTATTATGTTTGTTCATATATTATTTAATCTTCCATTCATATAAGTTTTCATTATGCAATTGTTCTTTGATGTGTAGTTGTATGTCTAATTGCATTTGACATGTTTATCTTCATAATATGTATTTGATATTTGATGTTGTATATTCTTCTTAATTATTTATAGCTTATTTGTTTATTTTGAATATTGTTTGCGTTGTTGGTTGTTTTATATTTAGACTCATTAGCATCTATCTCTTTTTTATCTTATCAACGCAGAGAGAAGTTGTAATGTGAGTCAAGATTTGTTTTTTCCATTTTATATTTTTTGTCCGTGCAATGTTTCAGGAGGCATAAGAAATTGAAGGAAAGCATTTATCACACTTTGATTCTACTTAAAGTCGACTCAACTCCAAGTGTAAGCTTGCCGAGCATAAAAATGGGAAGATTAAAGTTGCATGTCTTTGCTACACTAACGGGGAATGAGCGTGCCTCTTTTATATGGTTTTGTTGATTGTCCTTTAAGCTTTTTTTTTGTTTTGTTTTAGTGTATATCATTGAGTCTCCTCTTAAAATGCGCATTTCTGGAACGAGTTTTAGATTTGTATCTTTTAACATGCATAATTCAAACTGTTTGTATTTGAGTGTGAGTAATATGATTTAAGTTAATTAATCGAGTTATTGAATCAATAATTGTATTTGAGATTGGTTCAAGTTATGGCATAAGAGAACCTCAAAACATCTTTGAAAATTGCAAAATTTGAGATTTTATGTGTGTGATTTGAATCACTTATCCATTGAGTCGAATCAATTGTACCAGAGGGATTTCAAGAAGTCTGTGAATTGAATCTCATGAAGTACATGACCCAAATCATGGAACCTTATGAGTCAAATCACAAGTTACTCATGACTCAAATTATGAAGTGATGAAACTCCAAGATATTTCTCCGGCTTGCTTGAGTCGAATCACACCGTTTAGGACTTAAATCGTGAGATTAGTCATATGAATCAAATCATGGGTCATATCACAACTTGAATCATACAAATGAGTTTCTCATATGTTTTAGATCTTTGTTCAAACTACTTTTACACTTGACTCAAATCATACAAGTGCTTATGACTCAAATCAAACATGATATTATCACTCATTTTATGCTAAATCTCTAACACCGATAAATAATTTTTCTCTAAATTTTTTTCACATTGTTGGGAAACACATACTTCCTATATTGATTTAAAAATTCATAAACTACTTGTTCTTTCACTTTTTAAAAGAGTTTTGAATCTTTTGTGAACACTTGCAAACAATTTCTTTCATATTCTACCTCATTATTTTTTCGTTGTTGCATAGATTTAAAATTTATCTTAGGAGATTTGTGATTGTTGGGGAGATTCAGTGTTTAATTTAATATTTCTTTAAATATTTGGTTAATTACTCAGAGTTTTACAAGTTGCGTGGTGTTGTGATTAATTTTGACAATTCCAATAAAAAAGAAGAAGGTTTTTCTCTCCAGGTTTACCTTGGTAATATAGTGTTGAAGCCTAAATACAAAGTATGAGTCATTCCCAATCTTCCAACGGACCAACATTCAAGATACGGGTGGAATCGAGTAAAGATTGCCGCTGAACGGAGACTTAGGAGCAAGTTGTTGAGGCTGGAAGATTCAAGAAGCGATTTTGCATGAAGATAACACATAAAGTCTAGTTCGTGGATTGCGAACAAGTCAAATATCCAGAAATAAGATTTTTATATTTTTAACATTAATTTGGATATTCTGATTGTGCTGGTTGTAATTCGGATAGGAAAAACACTAATGGTACATGCCATTTGTTTGGAAATTATTTGGTTTCTCGACATATTAAGAAGCAACATAGCGTTGTTATTTCCATCACTAAGGCTGAATATGTAGTTGTTGGTAATTGTTATACATAAGTCATATGGCTAAAACAACAATTATTGGATTACAATTTAAAACGTGGTTGTATTCCAATCTAATGCGATAACACTCGCGCGATAAACCTCAATAAGAATCATGTACTTCATCCATTTACGTACTCAACATATAAAAATCCGACAATATTTCCTTATGGATCATGTTATAAAGTGTGATGTTATTTTTTAATACATGGATACTAAAAGTCATTTAGCTGATTTTTTTGACAAAATTATTATGCATACAACCTTTTCACAAGAAACGTAGGGAATTGGTACTCTTGGATTCTTCGTGCTTTAAATAGATTTAGATTCCTATTACATTTCATTTGCTACTTTTATTATTTTGAACATTAATATTTTCTTGTAGTAAGTTAAACTTTAACTAACTCTATTAGTATATTTTTACAACTCTTATATCTTGTGATATCATTCTTTGTATTTTGTTCTATATATATTTATTTGTTTACTTATTACATTCTTCATTTAATTTGTTCATTCCTAAGTTGTTGTATGATTGTTCATCTTTTTATTTAAAATATTTTTAAGTACATCATGTTTATTATGTGCACTTGAGCATTATTAAGTTTGTTCACACATTATTTAATCTTTCATTTATATAAGTTTTGATTATGCAGTTGCTCTTTGATGTGTACTTGCATGTCTAATTTCATTTAATATGTCTATCTTCATATTATGTATTCGATATATGATATTGTATATTCTTCTTAGTTATTTATAGCTCATTTGTTTCTTTGGAATATCGCTTGTGTTGCTAGTGATTTTGTGTTTAGACTCATTAACATCTATCTGTTTTTTATCTTATCAAAGCAAGAGAAGTTTTAATGTGAGTCTAGATTTGTTTTTTTCATTTTTTTATATTGTTCGTCCGTGCAATGTTTCAGGGGGCATAAGAAATTGAAGGAAAGCATTTATCACACTTTGATTCTACTTAAAGTCGACTCAAATCCAAGTGTAAGCTTACCAAGCATAAAAAATGAGGAGATTAAATTTGCATGTCTCAGCTACACTAAGGGGGGAATGGGTGTGTCTCTGCTATATAATTTAGTTGATTGTCCTTTAAGCTTTTTTTGTTTTAGTTTATATCATTGAGTCTCCTCTTAATTTACGCATTTCTGGAACGAGTTTTAGATTTATATCTTTCAGCATGCATAATTCAAACTGTTTGTATTTGAGTGTGAGCAATATGATTTAAGTCAATTAATTGAGTTTTTGAATCAATAATTATATTTGAGATTGGTTCAAGTTATGGCATACGTAGAACCTCAAAATATCTTTGAAAATTGCAAAATTTGAGTGATTTGAATCACTTATCGATTGAGTCGAATCAATTGTATCAGAGGGATTTCAAGAAGTCTATGAGTTGAATCACAGGCAGTACATGACCCGAATCATGGAATCTTATGACTCAAATCACAAGTTATTCATGACTCGAATCATGAAGTGATGAAAATCCAATATTTTTCTCCGCCTTGCTTGAGTCAAATCATACTGTTTAGGACTTGAATCATGGGTTATATCACGACTTGAATCATACAAATGATTTTCTCATATGTTTTAGATCTTTGTTCAAACTACTTTTCCACTTTACTCAAATCATACATGTGCTTATGACTCAAATCAAATATGATTTTATCACTTATTTTGTGCTAAATCTCTAACACCTATAAATATTTTTTCTCTAAATTTTTTTCACAATGTTAGGAAACACAAACTTCCTACTTGTTCTTTCACTTTTCAAAAGGGTTTTTAATCTTTTGTGAACACTTTCAAACAAAATTCTTTCATCTTCTACCTCATTATTTTTTCATTGTTGCATAGATTTAAATCTTATCTTTGGAGATTTGTGATTATTGGGGAGATTCAGTGTTTAATTTAATGTTTCTTTAAATATTTGGTTTAGAATTCAGAGGTTTGTAAGGTGTGTGGTGTTGTGATTGATTTTGACAATTTCAATGGAAAAGAAGAAGGTTTTTCTCTCCATGTTTACCTTGGTAATATAGTGTGGAAGCCTAAAGACAGAGTATGAGTCATTCTCAATCTTCTAACAGACCAACATTCAAGATACTCGTGGAATCGAGTAAAGATCGTCGTAGAACAGAGACTTAGGAGCATGTTGTTGGGGCTGGAAGATTCAAGAAGCGATTTTGGGTGAAGATAACACATAAAGTCTAGCGCGTGGATGTGTACAAGTCAAATATCCAGAAATAAGATTTTTATATTTTTAACGTTAATTTGGATATTCTAACTGTGCTGGTTGTAAGCCGGATAGGAAAAACGCTAATGGTACATGCCATTTGTTTGGAAATTATTTGGTTTCTCGACACATTAAGAAGCAGCATAGAGTTGTTATTTCCACAGCTAAGGCTGAATATATAGTTGTTGGTAATTGTTGTACACGAGCCTTATGGCTAACAAAACAATTATTGGATTACGATTTAAAACACGGCTGTATTCTAGTCTAATGCGATAACACTAGTGCGATAAACCTTAATAAGAATCATGTACTTCATCCATTTACGTATTAAACATATAAAAATCCAACACCATTTCCTTATAGATCATGTTAAAAAGTATGATGTTATTTTTTAATACATGGATACTAAAAGTCATTTAGCTGATATTTTTACAAAATTGTTATCCATAGAACCTTTTCAAAAAAAACATAGGGAATTTGGACTCTTTGATTCTCCGTGCCTTAAATAGATTTAGATTCATTTTCTATTTTAATTATTTTGAATATTAACATTTTCTTTTAGTAAGTTATACTTAAACCAACTCTCTCTCTCTCTCTCTCTCTCTCTCTCTCTCTCTCTCTCTATATATATATATATATATATATATATATATATATATATATATATATATATATATATATATATATATATATATATATATATATATATATATATATATATATATATATTTATTTATTTGTTTACTTATTACATTCTTCATTTCATTTATTCATTCCTAAGTTGTTGTATGATTGTTCATCTTTTTATTTAAAATATTTTTAAGTACATCATGTTAATTATGTGCACTTGAGCATTATTATATTTGTTCATATATTATTTAATCTTCCATTCATATAAGTTTTCATTATGCAGTTGTTCTATGATGTGTAGTTGCATGTCTAATTGCATTTAACATGTTCATCTTCATATTATGTATTTGATATTTGATGTTGTATATTCTTCTTAATTATTTATAGCTCATTTGTTTCTTTGGAATATTGTTTGTGTTGCTGGTTATTTTGTATTTAGACTCATTAGCATCTATCTCTTTTTTATCTTATCAAAGCATAGAGAAGTTGTAATGTGAGTCAAGATTTGTTTTTTGCATTTTATATGTTTTGTCCGTGCAATGTTTCAGGGGGCATAAGAAATTGAAGGAAAGCATTTATCACACTTTGATTCTACTTAAAGTCGACTCAACTCCATGTGTAAGCTTGCCGAGCATAAAAATGGGGAGATTAAAGTTGCATGTCTCAGCTACACTAAGGGGGGAATAGGTGTGTCTCTGCTATATAATTTTGTTGATTGTCCTTTAAGCTTTTTTTGTTTTAGTTTATATGATTGAGTCTCCTCTTAAATTGCGCATTTCTGGAACGAGTTTTAGATTTGTATCTTTCAGCATGCATAATTCAAACTGTTTGTATTTGAGTGTGAGCAATATGATTTAAGTCAATTAATTGAGTTTTTGAATCAATAATTATATTTGAGATTGGTTTAAGTTATGGCATACATAGAACCTCAAAATATCTTTGAAAATTGCAAAATTTGAGTGATTTGAATCACTTATCGATTGAGTCGAATCAATTGTATCAGAGGGATTTCAAGAAGTCTATGAGTTGAATCACAGACAGTACATGACCCGAATCATGGAATCTTATGACTCGAATCACAAGTTATTCATGACTCGAATCATGAAGTGATGAAAATCCAATATTTTTCTCCGCCTTGCTTGAGTCGAATCATACTGTTTAGGACTTGAATCATGGGTTATATCACAACTTGAATCATACAAATGATTTTCTCATATGTTTTAGATCTTTGTTCAAACTACTTTGCCATTTTACTCAAATCATACATGTGCTTATAACTCAAATCAAACATGATTTTATCACTTATTTTGTGCTAAATCTCTAACACCTATAAATAATTTTTCTCTAAATTTTTTTCACAATGTTAGGAAACACAAACTTCCTACTTGTCCTTTCACTTTTCAAAAGGGTTTTTAATCTTTTGTGAACACTTGCAAACAAAATTCTTTCATCTTCTACCTTATTATTTTTTCATTGTTGCATAGATTTAAATCTTATCTTTGGAGATTTGTGATTATTGGGGAGATTCAGTGTTTAATTTAATGTTTCTTTAAATATTTGGTTTAGAATTCAGAGGTTTGTAAGGTGTGTGGTGTTGTGAATGATTTTGACAATTTCAATGGAAAAGAAGAAGGTTTTTCTCTCCATGTTTACCTTGGTAATATAGTGTGGAAGCCTAAAGACAGAGTATGAGTCATTCTCAATCTTCTAACAGACCAACATTCAAGATACTCGTGGAATCGAGTAAAGATCTTCGTAGAACGGAGACTTAGGAGCAAGTTGTTGGGGCTGGAAGATTCAAGAAGCGATTTTGGGTGAAGATAACACATAAAGTCTAGCGCGTGGAATGTGTACAAGTCAAATATCCAGAAATAAGATTTTTATATTTTTAACGTTAATTTGGATATTCTAACTGTGCTGGTTGTAAGTCGGATAGGAAAAACGCTAATGGTACATGCCATTTTTTTGGAAATTATTTGGTTTCTCGACACAGTAAGAAGCAGCATAGAGTTGTTATTTCCACAGCTAAGGCTGAATATATAGTTGTTGGTAATTGTTGTACACAAGTCTTATGGCTAACAAAAACAATTATTGGATTACGATTTAAAACACGGCTGTATTCTAGTCTAATGCGATAACACTAGTGCGATAAACCTTAATAAGAATCATGTACTTCATCCATTTACGTATTAAACATATAAAAATCCAACACCATTTCCTTATGGATCATGTTAAAAAGTATGATGTTATTTTTTAATACATGGATACTAAAAGTCATTTAGCTGATATTTTTACAAAATTGTTATCCATAGAACCTTTTCAAAAAAAACATAGGGAATTTGGACTCTTTGATTCTCCGTGCCTTAAATAGATTTAGATTCATTTTCTATTTTTATTATTTTGAATATTAACATTTTCTTTTAGTAAGTTATACTTAAACCAACTCTATTATAAATAAAAAGATGAACAATCATACAACAACTTAGGAATGAATAAATAAAATGAAGAATGTAATAAGTAAACAAATAAATAAATAAATCTATATATATATATATATATATATATATATATATATATATATATATATATATATATATATATATATATATATATATATATATATATATATATATATATATATATATATATATATATATATATATATATATATATATATATATATATATATATATATATATATATATATATATTTATATATTTATTTATTTATTTATTTATTTGTTTACTTATTACATTTTTCATTTTATTTATTCATTCCTAAGTTGTTGTATGATTGTTCATCTTTTTATTTAAAATATTTTTAAGTACATCATGTTAATTATGTGCACTTCAGCATTATTATGTTTGTTCATATATTATTTAATCTTCCATTCATATAAGTTTTCATTATGCAGTTGTTCTATGATGTGTAGTTGCATGTCTAATTGCATTTAACATGTTCATCTTCATATTATGTATTTGATATTTGATGTTGTATATTCTTTTTAATTATTTATAGCTCATTTGTTTCTTTGGAATATTGTTTGTGTTGCTGGTTATTTTGTATTTAGACTCATTAGCATCTATCTCTTTTTTATCTTATCAAAGCATAGATAAGTTGTAATGTGAGTCAAGATTTTTTTTTGCATTTTATATTTTTTGTCCGTGCAATGTTTCAGGGGGCATAAGAAATTGAAGGAAAGCATTTATCACACTTTGATTCTACTTAAAGTCGACTCAACTCCATGTGTAAGCTTGCCGAGCATAAAAATGGGGAGATTAAAGTTGCATGTCTCAGCTACACTAAGGGGGGAATAGGTGTGTCTCTGCTATATAATTTTGTTGATTGTCCTTTAAGCTTTTTTTTGTTTTAGTTTATATGATTGAGTCTCCTCTTAAATTGCGCATTTCTGGAACGAGTTTTAGATTTGTATCTTTCAGCATGCATAATTCAAATTGTTTGTATTTGAGTGTGAGCAATATGATTTAAGTTAATTAATTGAGTTTTTGAATCAATAATTATATTTGAGATTGGTTCAAGTTATGGCATACATAGAACCTCAAAATATCTTTGAAAATTGCAAAATTTGAGTGATTTGAATCACTTATCGATTGAGTCGAATCAATTGTATCAGAGGGATTTCAAGAAGTCTATGAGTTGAATCACAGACAGTACATGACCTGAATCATGGAATCTTATGACTCGAATCACAAGTTATTCATGACTCGAATCACAAGTTATTCATGACTCGAATCATGAAGTGATGAAAATCCAATATTTTTAGCCGCCTTGCTTGAGTCAAATCATACTGTTTAGGACTTGAATCATGGGTTATATCATAACTTGAATCATACAAATGATTTTCTCATATGTTTTAGATCTTTGTTCAAACTACTTTGCCATTTTACTCAAATCATACATGTGCTTATAACTCAAATCAAACATGATTTTATCACTTATTTTGTGCTAAATCTCTAACACCTATAAATAATTTTTCTCTAAATTTTTTTCACAACGTTAGGAAACACAAACTTCCTACTTGTTCTTTCACTTTTCAAAAGGATTTTTAATCTTTTGTGAACACTTGCAAACAAAATTCTTTCATCTTCTACCTTATTATTTTTTCATTGTTGCATAGATTTAAATCTTATCTTTGGAGATTTGTGATTATTGGGGAG
>CATIWC010001929.1:0-112500 GCA_948472305.1 Vicia faba
TAAAATATTAATATTTGTATATTCTTTATAAATACATATTTCTTTATCTCTATTTGATCATCTTGTCAAACAAATATTCACTATTTGGTTATTTCATCACACAATCATTTTTCAAACGATTATAATATCAAAATTACTAAAAATTGCTAACAATGCTTAATATTTAAAACATAACTTCAATATACTCTTTTTTGATTTTTCATTTTACGCGATTAAATTTATGCTTTGTTGTTGTTTTGTTGTTTGTATGTATCCCTTCCATGATAGCTCTAATATATGAGAGTTTTGGATGGCAAATCAGAAATTAACTTGGAGGTTAGAGTAATACATCTATGTATTATACCTCATCGCACAAATCTAGCAGAGAATGGAAGTCTTCATATGATTTTGCTTGATGAAAAGGTTTATTTTATTTGTGTATATAATTCAATATTTTATTTTATTTTTCACACACACACAACATATATATTTATATATTTATATATATATATATATATATATATATATATATATATATATATATATATATATATATATATATATATATATATATATATATATATATATATATATATATATATGTGTGTGTGTGTGTGTTAATATATTTGTTATTCTTTTTAATATATATTTCATCATCTCTATTAGATCATCTGGTCACATAAATATTTTCTATTTGGTCATTTCATCACACAATCATTTTCAAACGATTATAATATCAAAATTACCCAAAATTGCTAACAATGGTTAATATTAAAAACATAACTTCAATATACTCTATTTTGAATTTTTTGTTTTACACGATTAAATTTATGTTTTTTTGTTGCTTTGTTGTTTGTAGGTATCTCTTCCATGATAACTCCAATATATGAGAGTTTTTGATGGCAAAATTGAAATTACTTGAAGGTTAGAGTAATACATCTATGCATTATACCTAATCGCACAATCAAGCAGACAATGGAAGTCTTCATATGATTTTTCTTGATTAAAAGGTTTATTTTTATTTGTGTATATAATTCAACACACACACACACACACACACACACACACACACACACACACACACACACACACACACACACACACACATATACAGAAAATCACCATTTTTCTGCAAGAAACAGGGTATTCTGCATTTTGACTTGGCCAGCATCATTCCATCGTGCGTTTTCATCCAAACCGGTTCAAGACATTCCCTACCACCCATTGAAGTTGTACCAAGCCTTAGATACAAGCTGTAACAGCCATAGCCAAGTGTGCCATTTTCACTTTTCTCTCTTGCAGGTTGACTTCCATAGCTTGATACAGTAAGATTCAAGGCACACCAAGCATAAGAGAAGGTTCCTGGGATCTCAAGCAAGTTGTACAAATCCTCAAACTTCCTCGAAAGTACCTCCATTGTTGAACACGACTCAAGCTGAACAGGTAAAAGTTTGAACTTCTATCTCTCTATCCAAGCATATCTAGGTTTAGGTTTGTGAAGAAAGTATGTCCTATTCATGGCCCTGAAGCTACCCATATCATTACTTTTCATTTATGTTGTGTGTACTGAGAGAATTTGAACCTGAACATTGAAAAAAAGCTAGGTCAGGAATTGGGGGAGGAGAAATTCTCTCTCATTTCTGAGAGTTAGAACAATTTTTTTATATGTATGAATTCGTGATTTAATGCTCTACATAGTGCATGTTGTGAGTTTTGGCTGAAAATCAAAGAATCAGGATGTTTGAATCAAGCAAAGAAACGCGCGTTTTGTTGTTCAAGGTTGCTGGAGGTTGAAGACAACTCCCTTTGGGCTGGGCATGACTTATTTTTCTGTTTGCACCACTATTTCCCACATACACCCAATTGGCCCATTGTGTGATTTTTTAATCATGTTTGACTTTTTAATTTTTTCTCTGACTTTTTATTTTTTGTCAAAATATAAAAAATATAAAAAATATTTTTTCGCTCATTTTTGTATTTATTTGAATTTATTTGCTTTATTTAAACTTATACATATAAAATAACATATATACTTTTATTTAAAATACTAAAAAATAATACAAATACATTTATTTTCTGTTATTATTTTATTTTACCTTTTGAAAACATTTTCTTAAAATACACCTTTTTTATTTATAAATAATAAATATTTTATTTTTGTATATATTTAGTATAGTTAATATATAATATAAATACTTATATATTTATTAGAATATTTAGGATAGAAATATAAAAATAATACATTATTTTATTTTATTAATATTTGACCTCAAAAATTACCTTTTTACAACATACTTCTTTTTTTTTATTTTTGTATATAATTAATAAATATTGTATATGATATAAATAATAAATACCTAATTTTGCCTTAAGTTAATATTTCTCACTTGTAAATAAATCACCTACACTTACACAAATACATTGATACATTTACATTATCCTATTCTTATACATTGCTATACACTACATATTACATTTGCGATCGATTTGATTTGGTTGTAAATTATTTGGACACTACTCTCCTAATAAGTCTCATCCCATTTGTAAATATTTGTACCCCCACTCCCGGATACTTATTTGTAATAGCGTAGACTTTAAATTCCCGCAATTTATCGCTTTCAAATATACCATGGTAAGACCTAGGGTTTGTATGTAAATAAAATCAAACGCTAGATAACCTAATACAAGACAAATACATGAAATCAATACACTATTTACACTTGCACCCCTAGGGTAATCCCGCTTGTTGCCTTCCAAAATGGGCCATGCTTGCACGTTGAGTTTCTTTGGCAAAACAAATCAATGATCATAGTCCCTCGATGACGCTTTCGAAAGTTGCCTAATCAAAATGATCATATCCCTTCAAGCAAATTGCCAAAGACACTTGGCACCATTGCATTCATGGTCCATACGATGACCCGCGCCTGTCCCGTTAACATCCTAACGCAAGATTGTCCACCAAATACAATGGTGGAACAAAAATTGTTAAAAGGGTTAAAACATGAGAAAAACCTTTGAGTAAATTTAGGGGTAGACAACTCTTAGTTACTTGATCAAACTTGCAAAACACACTTGCCTACTTTTCAAAACCACACTCCACAAACACTTTCAAAACAACTTTCAAAAACATTTGAAACATCTTTTCAAAAAGATACACACCTTTGTAAACATTCGAGTAAAGAATTGTTACAACGGTTGCCTAGACAAGGCCTCTTTTTCAAAACATTTTCAAAACACACACACACACAATTTCAAGCAATTGAAAATCAAGGCAAGTGATCTAAAACAAGTATCTAAGAGCCCATGGATAACCATGGATGAAAAGGGTGCTAATACCTTCCCTTTTCATAATCTACCCCCCGAACTCACGAAACATCTCAAAAGGTTTTTCCTGTGCTTTTTAACCTTTCCTTTAGGATAAAATAAAAAGTCGGTGGCGACTCTTGCTAAACCGAACAAGTGCGAATACAAACGCAAACCTCAAGTCAGTTCTCCCACCGTATCACAACATCATTCAAACAAACTCAATTCTCCATAAGATTTAATAAAATCAAGTGCAATCGAAAGCTAGCAAAACACTCTACATCATGCAACTCGAATCATCTCAAATCATTAACCACAAATCAAGAACAAAGCTCATGAAAATTCAAAAAAAAATCATCTGTACACAGAATTTCAGAAACTCCACAACACGATTCAAACATCAAATAAAGACAAATATATACATCAGTCCTATAGTCCAGTCAGCTAAAACACAATGCACAAAAGCTACATCACTAATTCAAGTTGAATCACACAAATAGAAGGCCAAGAAAACTCACCTTGATGCAAAATATGGAAACTCAGATCCGCTGCTCTAGATGCAAACCAATGCTTCCCTATGATATAATCACTTCACTGAAGATGATTTAAAGAGAAAATGAAAGAATAATCCATAGAAATGAGAGAATTCGAGAACTTAATTTCCTGAGAGAAAATTGAACTTCAGATCTGAAATTCTTGACCGATACTACTCCCTTTTGACTGAGGATGTAGGATTGGGGAGAAGAGTTGCTTCAAGTTCTTGATGACGATGAAGATTTGTGATGCTGTTGACTATTTGCAGGTGTTTTATCCTAATTTTTCCCCCTAATATCCCTTCATCATACCATGTTGATTCACTCACAACAAGATCACACTAGGATTCTTGGTACCCCTCCCTACTTTGAGTTTTGCTCCTTTTGAGGGATTACCAAGCACCTTGACTTATGTTCCTTTTGTGATCATGAATATTTTTTTGATTTATTCACTTAACTAATAAGATACAATGTTGGCTTGTCTTTCTTGTTATCTATGTAGGTAAGGGCAATGAGATTTAACAAGTTACTCCGTGGGTTCATGAGTTGATTTCCATGCCCTAGTCAATATAGCTTGAGAAATTCAAACCCCACCATTGGATTAGTTTTAGGAGAATTTGCATGGCAAGGTTACTTTGGTTCATCACATTTCAAGGTTATTAGATTTGACTCAAAAGTACAAGGGGTTGATTGGAGAAGTTGTCATGTTTGGGCAAGGCCTTGTTCCTATTGGTCACAAGAGCATATTTCTCTCAAAATTCAAGATATGGAAGTGGTTTTGGTGGCTAAGAGTTCTAATTATCATCCTCAACAACTTCTATTCACAAAGAAAGAATATTGGTACAAGAAGTTTGTTCAAACTTGTCAAAGTTCCTCAAGGCATTCTCTTGATCTAGAAGCTAGGGTTTTGAACTTCAAAGGAGTATATCTTGCTCACCTTTTGGTATTTTTGAGTGATTCTAAATACATCCTTCTCTTCAAAGGGTTATCGACAAATCACTTCAAAAGTTCCAAGGAGTTTTTCATGTGGAAGAAACTTGGTGAAGAAGAAAGATTACAAGTCATCCAAATGAATCCATAATTTTACATAAGTAACTTCAATTGATCATGACTTGGTAAATTTTCATCACCTTGTGTCCATTATTTTTCCATAATGATCTTTAAGATGTGAAATTTATGCCTTCTTTTATGTGCAAAGTGGGAAAATGCATGGAGGTTGCCTTAAATATGAAAAAGATTATAGGTCATTTCATGATTTTTGGCCAACTTCAACAAGTCATAACTTGCTCAATTTTTGGATATTTTGAGTGGTTCAAGTTTCAAAATGTCATCCAAGAGATCTACTTCATTCAATCTTTTTTGGTCAATAGAAAATTCCAAGTGGAAGGCCATGTTTGGATGCAAAAGATTATAGGTCATTTTTGAAGAAGAATTTGAAATATTTCTAAGTATGGAAAGTCAACCATTTTTCTTCAACTTTGACTCAATGAAACTTTCATCTCAAGTAGACATTTAACTTCATTCTTTTTCCATTGCAAAGCTTGTAACCTCATCTTTCTAAAGCATCAAGAATCATGCCCTAAGACCCCTTGAGTTGGAAATGTCATGAATTTGAATTTGGTAACTTGAAACTGAATTTTCCACAAAGTCAGAATTTTGAAATCCATAATGTGACTTCTAAACATAAGATTTATGCGCATTTTTTATTTAAACTTGATTAACAAACTTTCCATAAGTGACTAGAACCCCAAAATGCAGGATTTGGTTGAGTTTTGATGGAAATAAAGTCACACTTCACTCGTGCTCGACCTTCACTCAATTTCCCTCCAAACTTCCTTGTTTCTTCCAATTTTCATTCCCATTCACTTTCCTATAAATAGAGGGTCACCCCCCATTCATTTCTTCAAGCTTTGAGAGCCAAAAACACCCTGCCAAAACTTCATACGAACCCATCTTTTTTGAATTCAGTTTTTGAGATTTAAGCTCCCTTTTCCAAAATTCTTTGCGCATTCATCATCCTTAAGCATCATATAAATTCTCCAGCACTTAAACCAATCAAAACGAGCCATAATTCAAGCTACAGAAGTCCAGTTTCAGAGCTTCTTCCTTGAACTTCGAAAAGATAGAATTATCCACCATTTGGATCCAAATCAAGCACTAATCTATTCTACTCCTTCTCCAGATTTCAATGCTGCTTACAATTTTTAAATCCATTGATAATTGAGAGAGAAATCTCAAATTGAAGGTACTCGCTATTTTCTGGGTTTTTGATTCATATCTCTCTCCATACCTTATATAAATTTGGCACGATGGTGGTGTTAGAATCGTCTTGAAGAGACGAGTTCAATGATACTAGCCCGGGATCCTAATTTTTCCATTTGAAGGATCTCACAAAATTCCCATTGCAGGGTGTCTGGAGGTTGAAGATGACGACATGTCTCTTCTCGGCCAATGATAGCGTGTCAAACGTTTTAATTCCATATCAAGCCCAGCGCGTCTGGTCCACTGGATCAGCTTACTAACGCGTTTTGACTATGATCTGATGGTCCACATCTTTTTGGTTTTATTTTATTTTCTGATTTTATATTTTTATTGATTAAATTTTCAAAAATTCATAACTCTTTTATTTTTTATCCAAAAATTATGAAAAAATTCACAAAAATACTTTGAATTATTTCTGATCTCATGACTATTTTTTCACATTTTTTATTTTCATATTTGATTTTTTTTTTGTATTTTTTGAAATATTTACTTTTTTTTATTATTTAAAAAATACTTTCTGACATTTTTAATTCTGAAAAAATTCATAAATATTATTTTGCATATTTTTAACTTTTTGAAAATTTTATGGAATTTTATATTGAGGTTTACTATTTTTGACCTGTTTTCTGTTTATTTGAGCAATTTTAAATAGTTTAAAAATAGTTTCTGACTTTTAAAAATTACCAAAAATTTTATAAAAATATTTGGATCCATTTCTGATTTTTCTATGGCCTTACTTTTTATTTCTTGATTAATTTGAACATAGTTGATATTTTTCTCCTCTATTTTGATTTTTAAACATTTTTTAAACCCTTTTAATGTATATATTAAATATAATATTATTTTATGATTATTTTCTGGCTGTCTTGAGTTGGTTTTTTTATCATGACTTTATTAACATCATTGGATCTTGGGTGTTGAGTTCAAATCCACCAAAATGGATGAATGATTTTAATAATAGTTTGATTAAATTTTTGATTCAAAAGTGGTTTATTCATTTTTCCCATCCTTCTTCATCTCATCCCTTTCTTATTGCATTAGATGTTGTTGGAGCATGATCTTTATATCATGTCTCAACAAATTGTGTATAGATTTCTATTGACCGACCTCAAAATAGGTGCGACTTCTATATAAGTCCACTTACGATTGTTTAACATAGCGCTAAATTTTGTCCCGATTCGAATAAATGATCATTCGTGGCCCAAACTTATGACTGCAAGCCCAAGTATATTAATTTGATCTCTTTGATCCAATAACCTTGAGATTCATTGTGTGGAGGCTTTGGTTCTACCAATCCTCTAATGGATCTACAACACCTTTGGTCAACGCGGATCACTTAAACATCGTTGATCATTAAATGGTACTTGTGAGAATTCCAAATGGATGATATACTTGAAAAAAAGAAAATGCAACTTGTTGTATGTAGGCTTTGGTTCTACCAATCCTCTAATGAGTTCCAAATGCAAGTTTCAAGATGGTCATCCAACTAACCACTAATTATTGACTTGTTATACCTTATGCTTTCATTCTTTTTTATGCTTTATGTACTATTTACTTTTTAGCATTTACATTTCATGCCATTTTCATCTTTGCTCATTTGAGCATTTACTTTGTTGCCATTTTTACTTTGCTCACTTGAACTTTTCTTTTCCTTTCTTAAGATACTTAATAATCAACATAAACCCTAAAAAAATCTTTAATGGTACTTGGACTATTTGGTTACTATCCTTGGCATTATGGAGCATGGGACTTTTTCTTGGACTTAGGATTAGAAACCTTGGCCTATCTTGGAGACCTTGTGATCTTATCTGATTATTTTGTCTGGAGTTCTTGAGGTTTATCTCAAAACATTGGGTTGTTTGTTTATTTTTGTGTGCAGGTTTTTGTGATTACATCCTCTGTTTGTAATATGAAATTCACCTGTATACAGCCGTTACTCTGCCCAGTTTTTATGAAGACTTAATACACTTGAATTTTGGTTCTCTCAAGAGGTCTAGTATTTCTTTGCTTGATTGGTTTCAATCCAAGGAATGAGAATTCTGTCTTGGCTCATAATGTCAAGTTTTGGCTTCTTGTTGGTTAGATGGTTCTTATCCCTAGCTTTTACCTTATGCTTTAGGATAGTCTCCTCTTCTCCTCCCATCTTCTTTAATTTCAAAATCTTCTTCCTCCTTTTGAAAACTCTTCTTGTTTTTGAACTTGAACCATTTTCATAATAAACTTGGACTTATGTCCATGCATTTTCAAAATATTTTCATAAATAAACTCCAATCAACTTAATAATACCTTGACATTTTTTTCTTTGTGAAAAGACTAAAAGTCAATAAATCTTATTTCAAACCATCTTGCCATTTTGACATTTTACCTTTAAAACTTTTCTTAAAAGGTTAAACTCTTGTCAATCCTTGTAGTGATGCAAACAACTATACTTCTACAATATGTAGTGAAGAGAGATATTTTCCACTTGTGTGTTGAGTGAGACATTGTTGATTTTGAAATCCAAGCCATATCCTCCACTTTGAGATGATGCAAATTCTCCTTTCTCATGATTGTCGGTAGTAGGTGTGTTTTCCACACGGACAATGACGATGATGTAGAACACAAGTTATGGCAATTTTAGTGAAACACAATTCTGGTTCAGTGCAGACCGTCGTTAAGCGAACCCAAAGTTTGCTAAGCGAATTTTACAGAACAGAACACGAATTTGAGGGTTCTAACACCCATTTGTGTATCCCAATCCATCCCAATTCAAACCCTAACATGTACTAACGATCCAAGACATATAATGACATCATAAGAACACATTTTACAACATTTAATCAACATGCAAAGGATTTATCACAATCTAATCCCTTATTCCCAAATCATGCATTGTTCCAAAAACCCTACACAATGTTCTAGTTAATGGAACTCATCTCACTTTTATGGAGATTTTGATCTTGCATGATTGAGAGATGAAGATAATGTTAAATGATCTTCATGTTTGATTCTTGTTCTCCCTTCAAAATCATCATTCTCTTGCATGCATATTAAGGAAGATGGTGAAGTTGAACTTTCCTTCTTCCTCTCTCTACTCCCACGCTTCTCACTCTCTTTCTATTCTCTCCAAATTTTGATTTGGCTTGGTTAGAGACAAGAACGAATGGGGATTTTATCCCTTATAGGTTCATTTACAAAATGACCACAAAGCACTCCAACTAAGCAAGATTCATTACTTTCACCAAATTCCTTATGTACATTCCATAGCCTCCACCAAATTCCTCTTCACTCTCACAAATCCACACCCACATATCTGTCTCGCAAAACCTGTGAAAAAAGAAAAGAAAGCAACATGACAGAAGCTAATTAGCAGATCTCATCTCTTATTCGTTCACCCTTGTTGCACACTATATACTACATTCCATCATGTTCACATCACCACCATAAACTTCCATGAAATCCATTCACTGCAACTTTCAGGTCTCACTTCCGATATACTACTTCTAACCGTCGTCGATTCTTGACCGTCACCGTCAATATCACAGTGAGGTCACACTTCAAACTCGTCGTTAACGGATCTCACCACAGAATTTGTTTATTCTCCGATCTCGTTTGGTATAGTTTGTTCTTTTCTTTCCAGCATTTAAGCCGTGGATGTGTTTACTCTAAGATTGATATTGAGTTGATCTTTGAGTTGTTTGTTTGTCTTGGCTCTATTTGACTACATATGAAAATTCTTTTGTTCATGTTGTGATTTTGATTTGAGTGTGAGTTGTTTTATCATGTTTTGATAAGTGCCCTAGATGCATAAGCTTTGAAGAAATATTCTTTTGATAATTAAAAAGAAAAAAAAAACTAATATATATCCTAAATGCATAAATTAATAAGTTATTTGAAAAAAATATTATATTTTGAAATTATATCTAAATTTCTGTAATTATAGTATATTTGCCGGCACATAGAGGTGAATGCATGAAGAAATAAGATATCCATTGATATTTTATTTTTCCCTTTTAATTATCATTATGTTTTGTTTTACTTAATTCAATAACCATTGCCATGTGTCTTCTCTTGAAAGGTTAGACTAAAAATTTGGAAAAAAAATGAAAGTCTATCACAAAATGTGGCGCCACTTTTTACTAACTTTTCTGTTTGGTAATTTACTCAATCTTTTTATTATTATTATTATTATGTTTCTTTTACAAATTATTATATTAATAGTTAGGATAAGAGTTTGGACTTTTGACTCTAAAATTCTCTAACACCCCATGTTTTCACTAATCCCCCCTTAGTTTGTCTAGACATAAAAAAAATAAAATGCCAAAAAATATATCTCCTAGTAAATAATGTGCAAATAATTATTGGTTAGTTATGTTTTTTTCTTTAAATATAATAACAAAATTTAGAATAGATTTAATTTTATTTTGTTTCATTATTTGAAAAAAATCACAAAAAATATCTTTAGTTATTTTATTTTATTTTATTTTTAAAAAATATATTTCATAAAAATTCAAAAAAATAAATCTCTAGTCATCTTTTTGATAGAATTAGTTGAATGTTTACTTCATGTTTCATTTGTTTATCTAGCTTTGATACATGGTTCTAATCCACTGCAGCTTAAATTTTCTTTTCACACGAGACCTTTGAATTATTTTTGGTTTTGTCTATTTGTGTGGAATTTTATCTGATGTTTTAAGTTTTATATGACACATGATGCATTGGGTTTCTTTGATACTGATTGCTGAGATTTATTTTTACATGACGCTTGGTATTCTCTTGGTTTATTTCTCTATTTGTGGCTTTAATCCAAAAGATGAGAATTCTCTGTTGACTTTCTATTTAAAACATTGACTTCTTATTTGGTTAAATTGTTCCTTACCATGTAGCTTTTAGCTCTTGTATATAGGATAGTCTTTTCATCTCCTACCCCATTCTTCAATTTTCAAAAAAAATTCATCTTTTTCGTTTTCAATAAACTTGAACCGCTTTCATAATAAACCTTGACTTCGTCAAGCGACTTATTTTCAAACTTTCTTAATAAATGCTAAACCACATAAGCATATTCTAACCTTTTCAAAAAGGCAAAAATATTTAACTTCATTCAAACCTTCGTATGCGCTCGAGCATCTTTTTCCTTTAAAACCTTTTTCTAAATTAGACATGATTTATTTTTAATCGAGATGTTATTCCTCTATCTCCATGGTTGTCGAATTTTCCACTTGAGTATTGGAGGTATTCTCTAACTCTCCCTCATGTTGGTGTGTAGTCTTTCTTTCTCATACCTTGTGGGCGATTATATGAGTCTTCTCCTTAAAAATGATGACTTGTATCTTCTTTTAAAATCAATCAACACATCAAGTTTTGTTCTTTTTGAAGAGAATTATGAGTGCCTTGATCTCTTATTGCACGAAAGGGGTACGTAGGCACAAAGGTTCACAACCACGGCAGGAGCAATAATAAAAAACATTTATTTTGTTTGCAAATACTCATTCATTCATTCCCTATAGCAAGTAAATCTTTAGATAACAGACCTTTAGATTATAACAAACAAAGTGGATCCTGAGGAATACTGTATATGCTTAGGGTGCTAATACCTTCCCTTTGCATAACCGACCCTCGTATCTTGATCTCAATTTTCACTACAAGAAAACTTATAATTACCTGTAACATATTACCCACGGCTTCAGGCCTCCGGTATTGTTTTTTTTACATACGGTTGAGTCGTCCTAAATTTATGGGTAAATGATGTAAATTTATATAACTTTAATTGAAATTTTTATCCACAATAAATCCTACGATAAAATTGATTGACTTAAGCCCACTTATAAATAATGTTGTTTGTATGCTCAGTACTGTTTTTGAACTATTCATTAGTATAAAAAATATAAAAATATTATAATAATAAATAATAATGATAATAATATAAAATAAACAATTTTAAAATATTTTTGATGATCCATCATCTTTTTTTTAATAAGCAAGATCCATCATCTTATCTTCTCTTATCTTACAATTAAACATATCAAACTATTTTTGTTTTAATTTCAATTTTTTTATGGCTTATCAACATTGGTATAGTCCGGTTCGGGGGTTAGTTATGGCATCAAGTGGTTTTAGCCTCCTCCCAATCGCAGTTGCGGGAGATTGAACTGTGATTCTCCTCCCTACTAAGTTCAACGTCAATCACCACTGAACCAACTAATGATTGGTTGTTTTAATTTCAATTTCTTATTCACTTTTACACATTTTGTAGTTCCCTTCACCCTTTTTTCTCTTTAACCCATCACCGGTTAACTTCCCGTCACCGCCCACATCACACCCACTTCAAATCTCAACAGCACTGAGACCTTGTTCTTTTATATTAAAAACTCATCTTACCCCAACACCGGTGAACACTTCACACAGGGGGAAGAACCTTACTTAACCATTAATATTAAAGTTTAATGATCCAACAAATCCAAACAATGCCACCAACTTCTCACCTCTCGCAATAAATCTCGAAATTTTATCACCAAGCGTCAAACTTATTACTTCGAGTTTGATTGAGCTCTTTTCAAGTTGACTCAGAGATTTAAGCAGGTCTTGTAGACTATGCTTCTTTTTTAGAGAAATTCACAGCCTCTTCAACTGTGTCAACTCCGAATTGAATTAAATATCTACCATGTGCTCCTCATAAGTTGTGTAAGGTTTGATTCATACTTTGATTGACGAATTTTTAAGTTATGGTTTTATGATATTTGATTAATTGTTATTTGTTTTGTTAAGTGAAGATGGGAGCACTATGCCAGAAATAACCTACGAAAGCGCTTTTTTTGGGCTTTAAAAGCGCTTAAAAGCGCTCTCGTAGGTGGCGCTGCTAAAGGTTTTAGCAGCGCTTTTTGTTCAGAAAAAAGCGCTCTCGTAGGCCTACCTATGAAAGCGCTTTTTTCTTAAAAGCGCTTTCATAGGTAGGCCTACGAGAGCGCTTTTTTTCTGAAAAAGCGCTTTCATAGGTGTATTCAGAATGCGTATAAAGTAGGCCTATGAGAGCGCTTTTTGTTCAGAAAAAAGCGCTCTCGTAGGCCTACCTATGAAAGCGCTTTTAAGAAAAAAGCGCTTTCATAGGTAGGCCTACGAGAGCGTTTTTTTCTTAAAAGCGCTTTCATAGGTTTTCTACTGAAAAATCTAAAATTTAAAAAATTTCTAAACCTGCATTTTTTTGCAGCAAACCTGTAATTCTTAAACCGGTATTTTACAATCTAATCTAGAAATACCAATATATTAATTTTAATCCAAATACCAAATGTAATTCAAATACCAAATATTATATATATATACAAATACCATTATAATCAATTCATATCCAAAATATATATACACCATGGTAATTCAATATTAACATGTTTTTAAACGTAACAAAATACACCCTAAGAAATCAGCTATATAACACTAAGTAAATCAATCCTAATCTACATATATATCCAAGGTCCTGATCCTGCAATATGAACATAATAACACGGTCAGTGTTGTATACACAAAACAATATATTCATAATTAACCAATTTTCACACAACAATGTATTCGTACCTTATTATAAGATTCTTAGCTCAATAAAATATTGGCACAACTCCTCTTTGAGTTCTTCCAATTGACGTGGCGAGTAATATGGACAATTGTATTGATCAAAATACTACATTACAAAACAAAATATATGCGTGATTTAGTTTAATGTAATAAATTATATGCAAAATCCGATAAGTAATAAAACAAAGTATAAATCCATACCGTGATTGGAATCTCGATTTCATTCATTTGAATGATTTCTTTGATAAACATCAAAACAAAGTATCCGCAATCTATGCCGTTTTGTTGTTGAGAGCACTACATAGAAAAACAAATAAGATTATACACATCTATTGATTTATCAAGTAGCATAAATATTATAAGCAAAATTGTTGAAATTTATATACCTGTACTTTGATCCAATTAATGTTGTTTGATCTAGACCGTGGTACTCGTGCTCCCCTTTGACATCGGAATACTTGTATTGAACTGATGACAAAATTAAAATATTTATTTAGAACAATGACATTGAAATAATTAAATATATAAACACAAACGAATATTTAGAATAATGTCACTTACGTATCAATCACTAGCTTCATTTCCGGATAATTTGTCCAATCACCGTCAACCGAATTCAGGTAATAGACCACTTCTTTTATGGGATTGATTGCAAGCAACAACCAGTGACATCTATAAATTAAAGCAACAATTTAGAAGCGAATTTTAATGTAATACAAATATTAAAAGGAGCTTAGAATGAAAATCTAACCCTGTATTATAAGGCAAAAGATACAAGCTCTCTGTACTGGCAGTTGTCCTGAATCTTTCGACCAAGTGTTCTCTTACTGAATCAGGTTCCCTAGAAATTGTTGCTCCGCTTACACGGGAGGAAGACACGAAACGGAATCTATTTGACAATTGATTCCCGCGCATCAATTTGTCAAATAACATCCTTAAATAAAAACATAATTAATATTAGACTATTTCAATTAAATGTTTAAAAAAAATGTTCAACCAATTAAATAATATATTGATTGGGTTACCGGATGTACGAGTGCATCACACTGATGCCTAACTCTCGATGATGAAATATTTGTTCCATGTCCTCAAATCCAATTGTTTCGGTACATGGAAAACCAAAGACAATTTCATCCACATCGATTTGAAGAATTCCATCATTCATCAAATCTGATGTGCCAACTAGTGTCTCCAGACACTGTCGATATCTAGGCACAAATTTACGGACAGGAACCTTCTTCTTAGGTGGAACCCTACTACCTTTCTGGCTCACCTGCTGTGACTGATCTTGAGAAGGTACCTTAAAAATCATATAGAATTATGTAAGATACAAAGTTATGCAGTTTTTTATTCCGATCATAAATGAAACACTATAAAAGTACCTGTCTTTGCGATGCAATAGACTCGCCGCGCTGCAAAATCCCTTTATCCTTAGATGCGGGTTTTGCAGGAGTCTAAAATTACCATGTATAAAATTCAGGTCAGAACTGTCAGTTGAATACTTAAAGATTCATAATGGTTTTCAACATACCTGATCATCTATGCAGATGAGGTCTGATGGCCATGCCACAAAAGATCCTACTGCATCTCGCAGCAATGTGGTCTCCGCAACAATGTCAGGTACCGGTAGCAATGCATTCATATCTAAAACAATATCAACCGATACCTTCATGTGGCCATCCGGGAGCGGTCTATGGTGAATTAAATCTCCCGAGGTGTTGTGCACTTTTCCCTTGCCAACTACACGATAAGTCGGAGAAGCTAGATACAGCTGACAACATGAAATGCCCTAAACCAATAATAACCGTTAGACTTCCTTTAATGTTGACAATAATAACCGTTATAATTATACTTTCTCTAAATATAATGGATTATCATCTTAATTACCTCGGGAAAATTTTGTTGACGGTTGATACTAGCCTTGTCACTAGTTTCTTTCAACTGTGAACTGCTCCTAAATATTTCAAAAAACTAAGATGTCAGATAACAAATTTTCAGTCAAAACGCAAAGTATACACGGAATGAATCCGTATCAAGAAAATGCAACATACGAAAGACAATTTAAGACAAATTCATCACAATATATACCAATAATTTGAGGAAGAAAGTTACCTCTCAGTTGTTTCGAACTCTAAGAAACGCGGAGAATGAGCGTCGTACGTCGAACTAGGCCGGGAAACGCTGCAAATTCATAGAATGTTATTCAATATTTCGGACAATGGATTAAATAGAATGAAAAGATGGATACTATTAAATTTATGATTAAATAGTTACGAACTGATAAAGAATGAAAAAGAAATATACCAGTAATTTGAGGAAGAAAGTTACCTCTCAGATGTTTCAAACTCTAAGAAACGCGGAGAATGAGCGTCGTACGTCGAAACATAAATAAAATTCCATAAAGCAAAGATGTCAGATAACAAATATTTCATAAAATTCCATAAAGCAAAAAAATGAAATGACGTATATTTAAATTTTACTGGATGATATAGGCTATATATATTATACTATAATGAAAAAAATGAAATGATATAGGCAATATATATTATACTATAATGAAAAAAATGAAATGATATAGGCTATATATATTATACTATAATGAAAAAAATGAAATGATATAGGCTATATATATTATACTATAATGAAAAAAATGAAATGGCATATATATACATTTTATTGAATGACATTGTCTATAATTATATATACTATTACCTTTTTCACTAACATCTCTTTCTTTTCTTGGTAGGAATATGTTCTACTCGTCTCGTAACAACGCGAACGGTTGGATTGATCCAAATACCCTCATTATGATCATTTCTAACGCATGATTCATTATCATTTTGATCATTTCTGGTAAAAGATTCAATGTCAACACCAATATCGCCTTGGTCTCCAATCTTTTCATCAATTACTTTGTTAGAGAAAAGCACTATAGACCATTTCGTACTTGTCGGATCAGTGACATAGAACACTTGTTTAGCTTGAGAGGCTAGAATGAAAGGCTCATCTTTGTACCCCGCCCTGTTAAGATCAACTTGCAAAAATCCTGACTTATCCATCCGTATACCATTATTATTTTCAACCCACTTGCAACCGAATATAGGAATCTGAAATTTCTCGTAATCAAAGACCCAAATGCGCTCGATAACCCCAAAATACGACAGATTTGCAAATTTCGGGTTTAAGTCCTTCACACTAGATATGTGCATTGCTTCAGCTACCAAGGTGACACCACTATTTTGCACAGTACTTTTATCATCTTGTTCTTTGGTATAAAATGTGTATCCATTAATTGCATATGCGCTATAAGAAAACGCAACCAAACTTGGACCATATGCTAAACATCTCAACCTTTCTGTCACTGAGGCGGGATCTGAACGATACTTTGAATAAATATGTTCCTTAAACCATGGTATGAAACTTCGATTGTGCTCTCGTACAATCCAATTCTCATTTCTATTCGAATTTAAACCTCGAAGAACACCCTTGTGTATATCGACATACGGCTCAACCTCAATCTCATTGTGCAAAACATACAAATGCACTTGATCCCGTTCGACCCTTGATACTGTCACAACTTTATTTCCAATTAGCTTCTTACCTTCTTTTTTTTCAACAACATGAGATTTGGGGAGTCCAATTGACTGAACATTTGACAGATATTCAGTACAAAACTCAACCGCTTCTTCAACAATGTATCTTTCGGCAATACAACCCTCTGGTCGACTCCGATTTTTCACATACCCTTTTAATATTTTCATATAACGTTCAGCAGGGTACATCCATCTCATATAAGCTGGTCCGCACAATTGTGTCTCTTTCACAAGATGAACGACAAGATGAACCATTATGTCAAAAAACGAGGGAGGAAAATACATTTCAAGCTCACACAAAGTAACAACTATTTCTTTTTGCAATGTTGGCAAGATCTCAGGATCGATCACCTTACTGCAAATTGACTTGAAGAAAAAACACAATTTAGTTATTGCGCTTCTTACCTTTTCTGGCAGAATAGAACGTATACCTATCGGTAGAAAATGTTCCATTATAACATGGCAATCATGCGTCTTTAAACTCTTTAACTTGAGGTCTTTCATAGACACAAGTCTTCTAATATCTGATGAGTAGCCTTCTGGAACTTTAACTTCACTCAGAAACTTACACAATATTTTTTCTCCTTTCTAGATAGAGTGTAAACAGCAGGTGGTAGGTATGTCCGTCTTCCTTTCTTCACGGGTCCCAGTTCAGTTCTTATTCCCATGTCTACCAAGTCCTCCCTTGATTTAAGGCCATCCTTAGACTTCCCTTTTATATTGAGTAATGTACCAATAACACTGTCAAATACATTTTTTTCAATATGCATCACATCAAGAAAATGTCTTACGTACAAAGATTTTCAATATGGCAATTCAAAAAAAATCGACCTCTTCTTCCACCCACCTGTGACAACTTTATGTGCAAAAGGCTTGCCAAACTGAATATTCACATCTTTCACCTTTTCAAAAATTTGTTCACCTGTCAAACCAGGCGGAGCTCTACGTTGTTCGGTATCTCCGTTGAACGCTTTTCTCCATCCACGATACTGATGTTTAGAAGTTAAGAATCTACGATGACCGAGAAACACATTCTTCTGACAAAGTTTCAATCGCATGGTATCGGTTCCGTCTTCACAAACAGGACACGCTTTTTCACCTTTAATGCTATACCCGGATAGATTGCCGTATGCTGGAAAATCGTTAATTGTTCCAAACAACATCGCCCTCAAGTTGAAACTTTCTTTCCTATAACCATCATAAACCTCCACACCGTTCTCCCACAAAATCTTCAAATCTTCGATTAATGGTTCCAAGTATACGTCTATGTCATTTCCTGGTTGTTTAGGCCCAGAAATTAACATAGACAGCATCATGTACTTACGCTTCATACATAGCCATGGAGGTAGGTTATAAATCATAAGAATCACAGGCCATGTGCTATGCGAGATACTTTGAATACCGTATGGGTTCATTCCATCAGTAGACAATGCCAAGCGAAGGTTTCTTGCTTCTTTTCCAAATTCAGGATAATCATTATCAATTTTCATCCACTGTGGAGAATCTGCCGGATGTCGAAATTTTCCATCAATAATTCTTTCATCTGAATGCCAAGTCAATTGTCTTGAATCGGTTTCACTACGATACATCTGTCTAAATCTCGGGATTATAGGAAAATACCATAAGACTTTTGCCGGAGACAACTTTTTCTTATATCGAGGGGCACCGCATTTAGGACACTCATTTAACGATGCATACTCGTTTCGAAACAAAACACAATCTTTTGGACACGCATGTATCTTATCATAGCTCATGCCAATGGAGTACAACATCTTTTTGGCCTCATACGTTCGATTGGGAAGAACATTATCCTCTGGTAGCATATCTTTCATAAGGGCTAATAACTCTGAAACTTTTATCCGACCATCCATTGCCGGCTTTTAAGTTGTACAACTTTAACACCGCAGACAATCTTGTGAATTTTGTACAACCATTATACAACGGTTTCTCTGCATCGCTTACCAACCTCTCGAACATTTTGGGACAATCATTAAGATCTTCTTCAAGCGCTTCTGCAATTTCTTCGACTCGATCATAATCGTATGTATCTGTGCAATCATCATTTGAAACATAGGACCTTGCATACCCCGATTCAACATTCCCGTTACTTTTCTCACCATGCATATTCCAACATGTATAACTCCTATCAATTCCATACCGAATTAAATGCGATGCCAACTGAACTGCGTCAACCCGGTTCCCATAACAGCAATACAAACAGGGACATGTCATACGACTGGGGTCTTTGGCGTGCGCAACAGCAAACTTAACAAACTCGGAAACACCATTCTCGTAGTCTTTCGACAATCGATTGGAATACATCCATGTCTTATCCATATCAACTAATTAGTGCACAAAAAAGTAGTATACTGCGTTTCTGTCAAAATGCAAAGTACACGGAATGAATCCGTATCAAGAAAATGCAACATACGAAAGACAATTTAAGACAAATTCATCACAATATATACCAGTAATTTGAGGAAGAAAGTTACCTCTCAGATGTTTCGAACTCTAAGAAACGCGGAGAATGAGCGTCGTACGTCGAACTAGGCCGGGAAACGCTGCAATTTCATAGAATGTTATTCAATATTTCGGATCGATTGTCGAAAGATATATACTATTTTAACATAAAGGTTCACAATAAATATCACATATATATTTTCAATGTTTGGGAAAGCTATGACAATAATACAACACAAATATTAGAAATAGTGAATTCACAAAGTCAACATGAGGTTGATGCGATGAACTGATACTATTAAATAAATGCTTCACACGATTCACCATATTTTTAGTAACAAGTCATATATCACATTGCATATGGAAATAGGATGAAATGGTTTAAGATACTCAGACTAGAAATGGGGCAGCATTGTTATCATAACACAAGTTAATCGGAAGTTGCTAACGGAAACAAGAAAATTAAGCATTAACATTCACGAAAGATTCAATTAAATGAGGATAAATGTCAAACGGAAAATTAAGGCGAAATATGTACATGGAACCAAGTCCGGACAACATATTTTATTCACAAAAACGCACATAAAATTAGTTCTGAAATCAATTGAAATGGTACTGGTGTTTGACAATTACCAAAACAAACTATTCTAAACGATTAGAAATAATTAATTGAACAATTTTCATGGTCTTCTAATACCGGACAACCTTATACCTCAATAAAGAGTGGCTTGAAAAACCTCAACAAAAACGGTGTAACTCAATCGCATTAATCCACAAACGTAACAAAATGCAAGAATAGGCATCAAACAATTTTAAAGTTCAATTGACAAGGTATTCAAGAGTTCCGGTATAATTCGACATCCAAAAGTTATCAACAAAATTTATCCGGATTCAACATCAAATTCACCAATTCACCATGATTTGATACCAACAGCCATGAACTAACATGAATCTAACAAAGATATTCATCAATCAACCTATTCCTCTTTTCATCCTTTTTACACTGTTCAAGAAATCAAGACTTATGCATATTCAATAATTCAAATATATCATGAATTTTCAAGAACAAAGTTCAACACAATTCAAGAATCATATAATTGTTTAACAAGTCAACTTCAAGAATCACACCCCAATATTCAATTCAATGTCAAATTTACTCATGAAATTAAAACTTTGTTCAATTCAACAATCCAAAGTTTAACCTAACTCATGAACATCCAACATAATTTCATTCCTAATTATCATCATCACCTTATAAACAAATGTTTTCCAAATATGTCCTTGTTCCACTCCTTAATAAAAATAATCATACCATCTAACAATGAGACTAACTATCCCCAATAAACCCCATTTTCACGCAGCCAATACTCAAAGTTATCATGCATAAGCCAATCTGAGTTATCATGCATAAGCCAATCTGAACCGTCCAAATCTAATAATTAATTCTATGGTTAACTGGAAGAAAAGCTAGCCCAAAACTCATAAGAACACAACAATGAATTTCATTGAACCAATTTAAGGCGAAACAGAAATGTAGGTTAAGCTTGTTCAAGATGTAGGTTTTTGTTTAATATAAGATGAACAGATAATGGAAGAAGATAATGGAAGAAGAAGAATCTTACCAAGATGGAGAAGACGGAATGAACGGCGGCGATGACTGAAGAAGAGGAACGAACGGCGGCGACGGCAGAAATGAGGAAGACGAACGAAGAAATGAAGAAGACTGAACGAAAGAAATGAAGAAGACTGAAGAACAGATTTAGGGATTTTTAATTTAATTATAAAAACAACCTACGAAAGCGCTTTTAAAAGCGCTTTCGTATGCCCCCCATATGAGAGCGCTTATGAGGTAAAAAGCGCTTTCGTATGCCCCCCATATAAGAGCGCTTTAGAAAGCGCTTTCGTAGGTCCCCCTTTCAGAGCGCTTTTCAAAAGCGCTTTTATAGGGCCACCTATAAGAGCGCTTTTCAAAAGCGCTTTCGTAGGTTAGATATTTCAAATACCTATGAAAGCGCTTTCTGAAAAGCGCTTTCGTAGGAAACCCTATAAAAACGCTTTTTTAAGCGAATTTTTTTAAAGGCTACGAAAGCGCTTTCTCTTAAAAGCGCTTTCGTAGATGCGATGCCAAAAATTGTTTTTTTTGTAGTGGACAGAAGAGGTGAAACTGATGTTAAATGTGAGAATTTTTTCAGAGAAGAACTTGCAACTTTGGTTAAGAAATTGGCTAGGTTGTAAATTGTTCGTGTTTATGCAGGTTAGCTTTATTTCTTCAGCTTGAATTGGTTTTTAAATGTGTAGTTTGGGCTTACATAGAAATGCTAAGATTTTTTTAGTTATGCTCATTATCTTTGGTATAATTTCTTTGATATTTCCCTTCAATGTTAATTTTGTTAGTTACGTTTTCATATAGATATGGCACAAAAGCTCTTTAATATTCATTGAAAATCCTAACATTTTTGGAAGAACGAGAGCTGAGACAACATATGTGTTTGTTTGGTATTCAGACACTTAAAACATATCTTCAAATGTTACAAAATACATTTTTGTTTTCTATTCGCACACTAAAAATGTATCTTCAAATGTTACAAAATACATGTTTGTTTGCTATTATCAAACAATTAAAATGTATCTTCAAATGTTACAAAATACATCTTTGTTTGCAATTAAAACACTCAAAATGACAGAAGAAATATTGACTTCAATTATAATGATGCACCTTCAAGGGTTATTTGATGTGTTCTATTTGTATGCTTGAAACCTTAATCATATCATGATTTCATTGAGATGTATTCTCTTCTACCTATCATTTCTTTGATTTCTTTTTGATATATCATCATTAAGAGGTTTTAAGTCCTAATTTTATTTTGATTTTTAGTTATGTAGTGAATTTGTTGTGTACAATGCTATCATTTTAGAATTTCTTATTCTTGCATCTCATGTTAGAAATTAAATTTTATTAACAATGGTTAATATTGAAAACATAACTTTAATATACTCTATTTTTAATTTTAATTTTACACGATTACATTTATGCTTTGTTGTTGTTTTGTTGTTTGTAGGTATCCCTTCCATGATAACTCCAATATATGAGATTTTTGGATGAAAAAATTTAAATTAACTTGAAGGTTAGAGTAATACATCTATGGATTATACTTGATCGCACAAATCAAGCAGAGAATGGAAGTCTTCATATATATATATATATATATATATATATATATATATTTACTAACATGTTTATTTTTTATTTTGCTATGAATAGTATGGAAAAATTCATGCAACTGTTAGAAAAAATCAGATACCACATTTTAAGGAAAAATTGTAGAAGGTACGACATATGTTTTTGATTTTTTTTGGATGTTTCATTAAAAACAACAGACCATAAGTATCAGTTCAATTTAAAGGGATCTACAAACATTTTCAAAGTGAATGCCCCTGAGATACTTCTTCAACATTTTGAATTTATGTCTTTTTCCAATATCATTTCATCTACAAAAAAGGATAAGTTACTTGGTGAGATTTGCTATCGTTTTGATGATATAATATATTCATAATTTTAAATTATAACTTTTCTAAATTGTTTATTTTAGATGTATGATATAATATATTTATAATTTTAAATTATAACTTATATTAATTTTTTAAAAATTGTTTATTAGATATATAATTGGTTATGCGGTCGAGAAAGATGGTATCAAAGAAATAGAAAGATGGTATCAAAGTTATAGATGTCACACTTGAAAATTAGGAGGGAGTTTTTTATATTGAGAAAAACTATTTAATTTTTTTATTATCTTGGATTACAACCAACCACTTTAAAACAATTTTTGATTACCTCTTTGTAATTTTTTAGGTACCCCTAAGGCTGTAAAAATGAGGGAGGTAAATAAAAGAAAATTTTATAAAGAGTAATATTTACATTTAGGGAGTAAAAGAATTATAATTTTAGCATTTCAAAGAATGTATTAATAAAAATTTAAGGGGATGAATCAAACTTCCTCCACTTTATCTTAGGACGACACCAATGTAAAGCCTTCACCTCACACTTCCTATCCATGACCTTCATCTTCATTTTCATTGCTTCCAAATAATCCTTAAATCTTCTATTAATACTCTCCTCCGCATTCAACTTAATTATTGGGCATTTAAAATATGTCGGTTACATCAGTAAATTAAATATTTTAATCTCTTACCCAACCTTATAATCTTTTTTAAACCAAACTCATTTGAATCTCTATATCACTCTTTTTTAGAATTCTTCACTCACTCTTTAATCAATTCATATAAATTAATATAATATAAATATTTTGTAACTCATATATATATATATATATATATATATATATATATATATATATATATATATATATATATATATATATATATATATATATTACCAAAAATGGATAATAATGTTTAATATTGAAAATATAACTTCAATAAACTATTTTTTGAGATATACCTGATCGTACAAATCCAACACAGAATGAAAGTCTTCATATGATTTTGCTTGATGAAAAGATTTATTTTTATTTATGTATATAATTTGAAATTTTATTTTATTTTTATCATATATATATATATATATATATATATATATATATATATATATATATATATATATATATATATATATATATATATATATATATATATATATATATATATATATATATATATATATATATATATATATATATATATATATATATATATTTGTAATTCTTTATAAATACATATTTCATCATCTCGCCACACAAATATTCACTATTTGGTCATTTCATCACCCCAATCATTTTTCAAACGATTATAATATCAAAATTATCTAAAATTGCTAACAATGGTTAATGTTGAAAACATAACTTAAATATACTCTATTTTGAATTTTTATTTTACACGATTAAATTTATGCTTTGTTGTTGTTTTGTTTTTTGTAGGTATCTCTTCCATGATAACTCCAATATATGAGAGTTTTGGGAGGCAAAATTGAAATTAACTTGAAGGTTAGAGTAATATGTAACACCCCTTCTAATAAACCCCGAATTAAACGATATAATTAAAATCAGAGAAAATAAAATTTGCACGGAAGGAGTGTCACAACATCAATTCACATATTCAAGAAAAACGGACATGACATATTCGTCACTTTAATCATTTAATCACATAATACATTCATGGCATATACTTTCTTTTTCGTGCAAACGCAACAGAATCATAATAACTTCATCTCCAAAGGAGGAATCAAAATATAAAATTCAAGGCATTAAGCCATACGGTTCATACACCAAACATGTTATCAAGTCATAATATACATACATCAACATATAATCAAAACAATGGGTTATATACAAGTATAATCCATATACAAAATATACGAGTTCAAATGCGGACACCTAACCCCCAAGTGTTACAACCAGAGCATCGACTCGATAAACTAAAATAAAATGGATTACAATCCAAATGCATCCGCTAAACCAGTGCCTCGCACTACCGTCTTCGATACCTGAACAATGCCGTAGCAAGCATTTTCCAACAGAAGGGTAAGAATTCCAACGAACATAAAGTATGTAATTTAAAGCAAATGAAATGCATTAAATAAAGAAATCTTACTCTTTTTCCAACTCTTACATAAACTACATAATATATTCATTTAATCAAATTCTCATATTCAACAACTCAAAGAAAACAAACACAATCAATTTCATTTACCAATTAGCACATAATGCATAATATTCAACAACACATAAACTCAATAAAACGTGTAGGTGCGACTCGACACAACGACACGACTCATGCATGTGGTACTAATCATCTATTATCCTTCGGACTTGCCGATGTCAATCCCTCAGACAGATAATCACAAAAGCCCATTCCCTAAGTTTTCAAACCCCCACTCTGAGTTTGGGACGAGCCACTAGCCTCCACGAGACTAACAGACATCGCCTCTTGACACGACTTATGATGCGGTGTGCAATTCAATCAACAACAATATGCAAATCAAGTCATCCCTCTATCTCAATTACAAGCATACATCACTATAATTCAACCCTATGAATTAATCTCACAACATTGCACAACAAACATCATTTATTTCATTTTCAACAATTATCACACAATACCAAAATATTCATAAATCAAACACATCATTTCCGGAATCGACAATTAACCAAATATCTCGAATATTCAACACATCTACAATTTAATTCATCTCCGGTCATACTCAAAATATTAAGTTTTACCAATTAATCGTAACCAGTTATATTAATTAATCACACAACAACATAACATTTATAAACCGAACATGTTATTTTCGGAATCGGTATTTCACAATACAATTCCAATATACCACACGTCTACAATTTAATTCCTCTCCGGTCGAATCCAAAATATCAAATTTTATCGGTAAACCGTAACCGATTATATAATTAATCATACTGTTAATTATAATATATATATATATTAATATATTAACTAAATTATTTTACTTATATATATAATATAAAACTAACACTAGGTTAGTTAGAAATTTATATATATATATACGGTTAGTTAACATGTATATATATAATGAAAATTAATATTTTATTAAACTAATTTAATATAATTAAATAAATATTATAATAACATTCTCCATTTCTCCTTTATCATTTTCCGGTCTAAAAAAAATAAATTTATCATAATTACCTACGCGTTTAACTTAGTTATCCCGTTAAATTTCATTAATTTTCGGATAACTAATTTTACCGTCTAAACCGACTAATTCGAAACAACACAGTCCCGATTAGTCTCTGAAAACGTCGCAATCTCAAAAAATAACTCAACCATAATTACCTACGTGTTTAACTTAGTTACCCCGTCAAATTTCATTAAATTTCGGATAACTAATTTTATCGTCTAAACCGACTAATTTGAAACAACACAGTCCCGATCGGTCTCCAAAAACGTCACAATCTCAAAAAATAATTCAACCATAATTACCTACGCGTTTAACTTAGTTACTCCGTCAAATTTCATTAATTTCCAGATAACTAATTTTACCGCCTAAACCGGAAAAAAAACGAAATCAAATGCAATAAAAACATACTAGATGTTTAGAGGAAGTCTAACCCTTACCGATTAATCTCCGAAGCAAGCTCTTCGATTTGATTCCAGAAATTTCTCCTCTTCTCTTCAACCCTAGCTTTTCCCCCTTTCTTCTCCTCCTGCTACTTTCTTTCTCACTTCTCTCTGTTTCACAATATTGATTTTTTTTCTAACTTTATAAACTAACCTCAGTTTCTATTATACTACTTTATTATATAATATAAAAACTAACTTATATTATTATATTATAAAACTAATATATATTATTATATTATAAAACTTATATACTTATAACATACCTTTAGTTAACGTAAACATATATATACTTCAGTTATTTTATATAATAAAACTAATTCATATTATTTAATTAAATTAATTTAATATAATTAAATAAATACTTTAATAATTTAATTATCACCAATTAATCAATTAACACACATAATAATATATACACATCAAAATACGATATTATCATATAAAAATAATTATTTTTCGATAAATCGAATAAATCAAAATAATCGACTACCAGATCAAATAACCGACTAAATAATTAACGATTTACCAAAACAAACATCAACCGGTCATTTTTAGAAAATAATAATATAAATAATATTAATTAAAACTATTGGAAATCACATACCGGACCGAGTAGTATACTACCGATTAAGTAAATATAATTAATCAAGATAAATATTATTATATCAAATACTATTTCCCGGTCAAATCGATTAAATCCGACTTTATCTCAAACGGTCAAATTCCAATAATAATATTATTTCTAATATTATTGCTCTGGTAACTGACTCGCATTAAATCTCCGGTTAACCGAATAAAATTCAACTCTACTTGATAAACCGATAGCACTTCTCAAACGATACCGACGATCTGATTAATTAGCAAACTTCATCTAAATTAAATAATTAATATTTATTTAATTTAATTAATTAATTAATTAAATTCGGGTTGTTACAACTCTCCCCCCACTTACAGATTTTCGCCCTCGAAAATACGACTGAGACAAACCACACTGAACCTGCTCATGTATCCGCCCACCCAACTCTCACTTCCACCAAGTAACATACGAAAGACACCCAAAAGACGCAAACATCTTCTTAACATCAAGATCCAACAAAAACACAATGCCGAGGTGCAAGGCCCATACCATGCACTCGTCAATAGACTGACGACACCAAGAATAACCAAGTCGAGAACACACTGGTTCACCCAAGATTCCAGACACAACAAGGTCGTTACCATCACTACGGTAGCACCCCCTCGATTCCTCATCCAGTGTAATTAATCAAAACCTCAAATCATCCAATCACTCGCGCATAACTGATTTGTGATACCTCACGCTTCCACTACGCACTCTGATAGCCTGCAACTATCTAACTTACGACCCTCACCTCCAATTTCCGTCCGCTTAATACTTACCCCAATCTCATCGTCCAAATAAACACATCTGAAACATACAACTATCACCTTCAACTTACCAAACAGGAACCCAATCCAAAAATCACTTCCTCGAAAATCTTAACCATCGTCGCAGTCTCATACCATATTCCTTTGGAATTAATGGTAACTCATACTCTTGCAATAACCAAACAGTTCAAGTCCAGAACCACGACGTCATACTTCTCGAGTCCAACACAAACGTTATCACAAGTACAATACTCTTCCTCATAAATTATAGATCATCTTAAAGTACTTGAGGCTACCGAGCCGTCCCAAGATACTTCACCGCCAAAACTTATCTTAATCACAATCCAGTAATCCACCATGGTTATTAATAACCGACAAAATCCATATTGTAGAAGTACATGATTTCACTTTGACTCTTTAAACTTACATCTCAGTAAGTACTTCCAAAACGACTATGAATTCACCTTCTTAAATCCATTGATTCCTCAAACCAGATTTTTCCGACTTTCTTTAGTATCATCTACGATACTCTTAATGATCCCCACAATTAGATGCAGTCTCTTCACAAACCATACTCAACTTCAAATCGTTTCCAACAATTCAAATCTCAATCTCTCATAGTCCCTACATACATACAACTAAAATCTTCATGATTCCAAATGAATGCAACCGCATCAAACTTTAACTCAAACGTCCGACAAAATCTTCTCATGAAAGCCCTGCTGTTCCAAGTCACAATTTACACTTATCAGCTCTACGCCAAAACACTCCTTAAGTCCAAAATGAAACATCTCTGTACACTGCACCGAAGTAAGCACCACCAAAATAAATGTGTTCCTCAATCTCTTCATAATTCATAATAATACACTTCTCACTGCGAAGTCTAAATAACAACTCGACCTCTCTAGTCAACAATATCCATAACAAAACCAACTTATGAAAGGCCTTCAATCGAATTCAATATAAAAAAAAACCATCCAAAACAAGGAAACTTCTATTTCTCAAAAATAACCTCTCGGAGCTTCCACAAGGTACAAATCAAATCTTCACGGCTACTCAGAATATCGCCAATCCATAATGCTTATTCCAAAATCAATTATCCATAGACACAATTGTAGCTCTTACAGCTACTCATGAGAGCACTGTTTATATATTCCACAATCATGCACAATGTATTAGTCATTCTACCGATATAACCAAATACTCGTCATAACTATACCTTATCCCAAACATCCTTCTGAATATTCTCCAGCCTTCATACGAACTGTCGATAAACAACCTTCAAATCAAACTCACTAAATACAACAACTCTCAACAACTGATTCCTCCAAATATCACTTCCCAAGAGTAGATTCTTATCCTCAACATTCATTCTGATCCTTTCATTTGAAGTGACCCATAACCTCGGCAATTTCGTTCTCCACGAACAACATAACAGGAACATTCCACGGCGACTCATCTGAACGAAGAAACCTCTCCTCAAACAAATCCTCAAGTTGACTCTTCAAATTTCTCAATCTAGAAGCAGACCTCTTATAGGCATTCCTCGAATTAGAACTAGTTCTAGTAAAAAAACCCATTAAGACTTCACCTTGCACTCTCACACCGTTCCACTTACTTCATCATGAAACACTTTATAATAAAAAAATGACATCCAATAGGTCACATGCCTTTATCTTTCTCTCACCAAGATCCAAATCTCTTGTTACGCAAACAATAACGCTTCTCTTCTTACCGACTTAACTAATTTCACACACTGTCAAGCTGGCATAATAAGTCCATCCCATCCAACACGATCCCGACTACTATCAACAAGAGATTAAGGGTGATCAGTTCCTCAATTTATCAATAGATAGTCAACAATCATGAGGTGGCATCAACCATCGTTACCAAACCACAACATCATCTTCAATCTTACCCTTTAAGCTACTTAAACATAAACATGCTTGAAACATCAACTGCTCGGTAATACTTACATCTTACAATCGGCGGTATACTGAACCAACCTCCTGCACAACACTTCGGAGAAGAAACTTCTCCCCCACTTATTTCACATATACCTCTGCAGACAACAAAAAGAAACAATCAAGTACCGACAGTGTTTCACACACATGTCGCATACCAAAAGGGTGTAAACACATAAACAACCTGGCCGATAGACTGACCTGCTCTGATACCACTATTGTAACACCCCTTCTAATAAACCCCGAATTAAACGATATAATTAAAATCAGAGAAAATAAAATTTGCACGGAAGGTGTGTCACAACATCAATTCACATATTCAAGAAAAACGGACATGACATATTCGTCACTTTAATCATTTAATCACATAATACATTCATGGTATATACTTTCTTTTTCGTGCAAACGCAACAGAATCATAATAACTTCATCTCCAAAGGAGGAATCAAAATATAAAATTCAAGGCATTAAGTCATACGGTTCATACACCAAACATGTTATCAAGTCATAATATACATACATCAACATATAATCAAAACAATGGGTTATATACAAGTATAATCCATATACAAAATATACGAGATCGAATGCGGACACCTAACCCCCAAGTGTTACAACCAGAGCATCGACTTGATAAACTAAAATAAAATGGATTACAATCCAAATGCATCCGCTAAGCCAGTGCCTCACACTATCGTCTTTGGTACCTGAACAATGCCGTAGCAAGCATTTTCCAACAGAAGGGTAAGAATTCCAACAAACATAAAGTATGTAATTTAAAGCAAATGAAATGCATTAAATAAAGAAATCTTACTCTTTTTCCAACTCTTACATAAACTACATAATATATTCATTTAATCAAATTCTCATATTCAACAACTCAAAGAAAACAAACACAATCAATTTCATTTACCAATTAGCACATAATGCATAATATTCAACAACACATAAACTCAATAAAATGTGTATGTGCGACTCGACACAACAACACGACTCATGCATGTGGTACCAATCATCTATTATCCTTCGGACTTGCCGATGTCTATCCCTCAGACAGATAATCACAAAAGCCTATTCCCTAAGCTTTCAAACCCCCACTCTGAGTTTGGGACGAGCCACTAGCCTCCACGAGACTAACAAACATCGCCTCTTGACACGACTTATGATGCGGTGTGCAATTCAATCAACAACAATATGCAAATCAAGACATCCCTCTATCTCAATTACAAGCATACATCACCATAATTCAACCCTATGAATTAATCTCACAACATTGCACAACAAACATCATTTATTTCATTTTCAACAATTATCACACAATACCAAAATATTCATAAATCAAACACATCATTTCCGGAATCGGCAATTAACCAAATATCTCGAATATTCAACACATCTACAATTTAATTCATCTCCGATCATACTCAAAATATTAAGTTTTACTAATTAATCGTAACCAGTTATATTAATTAATCACACAACAACATAACATTTATAAACCGAATATGTTATTTCCGGAATCGGTATTTCACAATATAATTTCAATATACCACACGTCTACAATTTAATTCCTCTCCGGTCGAATCCAAACACTATGCCAGAAATAACCTACGAAAGCGCTTTTTTTGGGCTTTAAAAGCGCTTAAAAGCGCTCTCGTAGGTGGCGCTGCTAAAGGTTTTAGCAGCGCTTTTTGTTCAGAAAAAGCGCTCTCGTAGGCCTACCTATGAAAGCGCTTTTTTCTTAAAAGAGCTTTCATAGGTAGGCCTACGAGAGCGCTTTTTTCTGAAAAAGCGCTTTCATAGGTGTATTCAGAATGCGTATAAAGTAGGCCTATAAGAGCGCTTTTTGTTCAGAAAAAAGCGCTCTCGTAGGCCTACCTATGAAAGCGCTTTTAAGAAAAAAGCGCTTTCATAGGTAGGCCTACGAGAGCACTTTTTTCTTAAAAGCGCTTTCATAGGTTTTCTACTGAAAAATCTAAAATTTTAAAAATTTCTAAACCTGCATTTTTTTGCAGCAAACCTGTAATTCTTAAACCGGTATTTTACAATCTAATCTAGAAATACCAATATATATTAGTTTTAATCCAAATACCAAATGTAATTCAAATACCAAATATTATATATATATATACAAATACCATTATAATCAATTCATATCCAAAATATATATACACCATTGTAATTTAATATTAACATGTTTTTAAACGTAACAAAATACACCCTAAGAAATCAGCTATATAACACTAAGTAAATCAATCCTAATCTACATATATATCCAAGGTCCTGATCCTGCAATATGAACATAATAACACGGTCAATGTTGTATACACAAAACAATATATTCATAATTAACTAATTTTCACACAACAATGTAATCGTACCTTATTATAAGATTCTTAGCTCAATAAAATATTGGCACAACTCCTCTTTGAGTTCTTCCAATTGACGTGGCGAGTAATATGGACAATTGTATTGATCAAAATACTACATTACAAAACAAAATATATGCATGATTTAGTTTAATGTAATAAATTATATGCAAAATCCGATAAGTGTAATAAAACAAAGTATAAATCCATACCGTGATTGGAATCTCGATTTCATTCATTTGAATGATTTCTTTGATAAACATCAAAACGAAGTATCCGCAATCTATGCCGTTTTGTTGTTGAGGGCACTACATAGAAAAACAAATAAGATTATACACATCTATTGATTTATCAAGTAGCATAAATATTATAAGCAAAATTGTTGAAATTTATATACCTGTACTTTGATCCAATTAATGTTGTTTGATCTAGACCGTGGTACTCGTGCTCCCCTTTGACATCAGAATACTTGTATTGAACTGATGACAAAATTAAAATATTTATTTAGAACAATGACATTGAAATAATTAAATATATAAACACAAACGAATATTTAGAATAATGTCACTTACGTATCAATCACTAGCTTCATTTCCGGATAATTTGTCCAATCACCGTCAACCGAATTCAGGTAATAGACCACTTCTTTTATGGGATTGATTGCAAGCAACAACCAGTGACATCTATAAATTAAAGCAACAATTTAGAAGCGAATTTTAATGTAAAAAATACAAATATTAAAAGGAGCTTAGAATGAAAATCTAACCCTGTATTATAAGGCAAAAGATACAAGCTCTCTGTACTGGCAGTTGTCCTGAATCTTTCGACCAAGTGTTCTCTTACTGAATCAGGTTCCCTAGAAATTGTTGCTCCGCTAACACGGGAGGAAGACACGAAACGGAATCTATTTGACAATTGATTCCCGCGCATCAATTTGTCAAATAACATCCTTAAATAAAAACATAATTAATATTAGACTATTTCAATTAAATGTTTAAAAAAAATGTTCAACCAATTAAATAATATATTGATCGGGTTACCGGATGTACGAGTGCATCACACTGATGCCTAACTCTCGATGATGAAAGATTTGTTCCATGTCCTCTAATCCAATTGTTTCGGTACATGGAAAACCAAAGACAATTTCATCCACATCGATTTGACGAATTCCATCATTCATCAAATCTGATGTGCCAACTAGTGTCTCCAGACATTGTCGATACCTAGGCACAAATTTACGGACAGGAACCTTCTTCTTAGGTGGAACCCTACTACCTTTCTGGCTCACCTGCTGTGACTGATCTTGAGAAGGTACCTTAAAAATCATATAGAATTATGTAAGATACAAAGTTATGCAGTTTTTTATTCCGATCATAAATGAAACACTATAAAAGTACCTGTCTTTGCGATGCAATAGACTCGCCGCGCTGCAAAATCCCTTTATCCTTAGATGCGGGTTTTGCAGGAGTCTAAAATTACCATGTATAAAATTCAGGTCAGAACTGTCAGTTGAATACTTAAAGATTCATAATGGTTTTCAACATACCTGATCATCTATGCAGATGAGGTCTGATGGCCATGCCACAAAAGATTCTACTGCATCTCGCAGCAATGTGGTCTCCGTAACAATGTCAGGTACCAGTAGCAATGCATTCATATCTAAAACAACATCAACCGATACCTTCATGTGGCCATCCGGGAGCGGTCTATGGTGAATTAAATCTCCCGAGGTGTTGTGCACTTTTCCCTTGCCAACTACCTGATAAGTCGGAGAAGCTAGATACAGCTGACAACATGAAATGCCCTAAACCAATAATAACCGTTAGACTTCCTTTAATGTTGACAATAATAACCGTTATAATTATACTTTCTCTAAATATAATGGATTATCATCTTAATTACCTCGGGAAAATTTTGTTGACGGTTGATACTAGCCTTGTCACTAGTTTCTTTCAACTGTGAACTGCTCCTTTCGGCCATATACCTCTCTTTGTCCCTCTGCAGTTCACGGACTTGTGCTTGTAAATCCTGCAATGTTTGCATCACTTCCGCATTGCTAGGATTTCTTTTTCTTGGATTGTTATACAGAGAGGTAGGAGTCACACCATGGCCTTTACCCCTCACTCGTCCCGGATACTCAGCAACACATAGTGCTCGACTGAGTACGCTCCTGATATTCGAGTCATCACCCGAGGATACCGATTGCGATATAGTCTCTTGTAATTCATTTAAATATCGATAATTAAAGACACAACGTTAATTATATATTAATTAAAGACATAATGGTATACTTACACACTCATCATAAATATGTTGCAGATCGGGGTTAACAACTTTATCTCTGCCAACACGAGCTTCCTTCCACAGCACATGTGCAGGTAGTGATGTTTCGTCACTCTGCGTCTCCTCCAACTACGCATTGTTACAAATAATAAAATCATCAATACACATTGTTACAAATTAATAATACACATTGAGATAATTAATAAGATCGTAGAATTTAGATTTACTTACAATTTTTTCCTGTAAGCGTGCATATCCCAAACGACCTTTTTTATATGGATATGCGGGTTTTGACGCTCTATCCCGATTTACAGCACTCACTTTCTTGAAATTATCGTCTTTTCTTTGGCCCACAAAAGCAACCCATTCTTCGGGTGTAATGAAGCTCTCATATTTTTTTGGTCGTTCAGGTTCCTCTTCAACAAAATTTCCTTCATCGTCTTTAAGAAACTTATTTGTCAAAAAATTTCTCCACCCTCTATGTCTTTTTCCGGCCAAGCCCATTATATACTTTTTGCGGGCATCTTCAATGTTAAAAGACCTCTACAAAAAAACATATGCATAGAGGGTGTTAGTATATGTAATTTAAAAACAATATTTTCGTCAAAATAAAGCAAATAACAACAACCATATATGATACCTTGATCTCGGTCCAAATTCTTTCTTTAGCATCCAACTCTCCTTTTTTCCAGCTAGTAGTGGTGATCGGAATGTGCATACGAACAAGCGTACCGATGTAGCTTGTCAGCTTTGCAGAATTAGGCCCAATTAGTTGGTCATCATTATTCCAATCTACATTATACGTAATACCTCTATCTCTATCACAGATGATTCCCCGCATGATAGTTATGCCTCGTGTGATGTCCTTATCTGAAGTGTCTTGTGGAACATTATCTTGTGGAACATCTCCTTGAGGAACATTTTCTGAATTATCTTGTGGAACATCTCCTTGTGGAACATCGTGATACATTTTCTGTCAAAACGCAAAGTATACACGGAATGAATTAAATAGAATGTTATTCAATATTTCGGACAATGGATTAAATAGAATGAAAAGATGGATACTATTAAATTTATGATTAAATAGTTTCGAACTGATAAAGAATGAAAAAGAAATATACCTACTTCAAAACATAAATAAAACAATCCTAAATATTTCAAAAAACTAAGATGTCAGATAACAAATTTTCAGTCAAAACGCAAAGTATACACGGAATGAATCCGTATCAAGAAAATGCAACATACGAAAGACAATTTAAGACAAATTCATCACAATATATACCAGTAATTTGAGGAAGAAAGTTACCTCTCAGATGTTTCAAACTCTAAGAAACGCGGAGAATGAGCGTCGTACGTCGAACTAGGCCGGGAAACGCTGCAAATTCATAGAATGTTATTCAATATTTCGGACAATGGATTAAATAGAATGAAAAGATGGATACTATTAAATTTATGATTAAATAGTTACGAACTGATAAAGAATGAAAAAGAAATATACCTACATCAAAACATAAATAACACAATCCTAAATATTTCAAAAAACTAAGATGTCAGATAACAAATTTTTAGTCAAAACGCAAAGTATACACGGAATGAATCCGTATCAAGAAAATGCAACATACGAAAGACAATTTAAGACAAATTCATCACAATATATACCAGTAATTTGAGGAAGAAAGTTACTTCTCAGATGTTTCGAACTCTAAGAAACGCGGAGAATGAGCGTCGTACGTCGAAACATAAATAAAATTCCATAAAGCAAAGATGTCAGATAACAAATATTTCATAAAATTACATAAAGCAAAAAAATGAAATGACGTATATTTAAATTTTACTTGATGATATAGGCTATATATATTATACTATAATGAAAAAAATGAAATGATATAGGCAATATATATTATACTATAATGAAAAAAATGAAATGATATAGGCTATATATATTATGCTATAATGAAAAAAATGAAATGATATAGGCTATATATATTATACTATAATGAAAAAAATGAAATGGCATATATATACATTTTATTGAATGACATTGTCTATAATTATATATACTATTACCTTTTTCACTAACATCTCTTTCTTTTCTTGGTAGGAATATGTTCTACTCGTCTCGTAACAACGCGGACGGTTGGATTGATCCAAATACCCTCATTATGATCATTTCTAATGCATGACTCATTATCATTTTGATCATTTCTGGTAAAAGATTCAATGTCAACACCAGTATCGCCTTGGTCTCCAATCTTTTCATCAATTACTTTGTTAGAGAAAAGCACTATAGACCATTTCGTACTTGTCTGATCAGTGACATAGAACACTTGTTTAGCTTGAGAGGCTAGAATGAAAGGCTCATCTTTGTACCCCGCCCTGTTAAGATCAACTTGCAAAAATCCTGACTTATCCATCCGTATACCATTATTATTTTCAACCCACTTGCAACCGAATATAGGAATCTGAAATTTCTCGTAATCAAAGACCCAAATGCGCTCGATAACCCCAAAATACGACAGATTTGCAAATTTCGGGTTTAAGTCCTTCACACTAGATATGTGCATTGCTTCAGCTACCAAGGTGACACCACTATTTTGCACAGTACTTTTATCATCTTGTTCTTTGGTATAAAATGTGTATCCATTAATTGCGTATGCGCTATAAGAAAACGCAACCAAACTTGGACCATATGCTAAACATCTCAACCTTTCTGTCACTGAGGCGGGATCTGAACGATACTTTGAATAAATATGTTCCTTAAACCATGGTATGAAACTTCGATTGTGCTCTCGTACAATCCAATTCTCATTTCTATTCGAATTTAAACCTCGAAGAACACCCTTGTGTATATCGACATACGGCTCAACCTCAATCTCATTGTGCAAAACATACAAATGCACTTGATCCCGTTCGACCCTTGATACTGTCACAACTTTATTTCGAATTAGCTTCTTACCTTCTTTTTTTTCAACAACATGAGATTTGGGGAGTCCAATTGACTGAACATTTGACAGATATTCAGTACAAAACTCAACCGCTTCTTCAACAATGTATCTTTCGGCAATACAACCCTCTGGTCGACTCCGATTTTTCACATACCCTTTTAATATTTTCATATAACGTTCAGCAGGGTACATCCATCTCATATAAGCTGGTCCGCACAATTGTGTCTCTTTCACAAGATGAACGACAAGATGAACCATTATGTCAAAAAACGAGGGAGGAAAATACATTTCAAGCTCACACAAAGTAACAACTATTTCTTTTTGCAATGTTGGCAAGATCTCAGGATCGATCACCTTACTGCAAATTGACTTGAAGAAAAAACACAATTTAGTTATTGCGCTTCTTACCTTTTCTGGCAGAATAGAACGTATACCTATCGGTAGAAAATGTTCCATTATAACATGGCAATCATGCGTCTTTAAACTCTTTAACTTGAGCTCTTTCATAGACACAAGTCTTCTAATATCTGATGAGTAGCCTTCTGGAACTTTAACTTCACTCAGAAACTTACACAATATTTTTTTCTCCTTTCTAGATAGAGTGTAAACAGCAGGTGGTAGGTATGTCCGTCTTCCTTTCTTCACGGGTCCCAGTTCAGTTCTTATTCCCATGTCTACCAAGTCCTCCCTTGATTTAAGGCCATCCTTAGACTTCCCTTTTATATTGAGTAACGTACCAATAACACTGTCAAATACATTTTTTTCAATATGCATCACATCAAGAAAATGTCTTACGTACAAAGATTTCCAATATGGCAATTCAAAAAAAATCGACCTCTTCTTCCACCCACCTGTGACAACTTTATGTGCAAAAGGCTTGCCAAACTGAATATTCACATCTTTCACCTTTTCAAAAATTTGTTCACCTGTCAAACCAGGCGGAGCTCTACGTTGTTCGGTATCTCCGTTGAACGCTTTTCTCCATCCACGATACTGATGTTTAGAAGTTAAGAATCTACGATGACCGAGAAAGACATTCTTCTGACAAAGTTTCAATCGCATGGTATCGGTTCCGTCTTCACAAACAGGACACGCTTTTTCACCTTTAATGCTATACCCGGATAGATTGTCGTATGCTGGAAAATCGTTAATTGTTCCAAACAACATCGCCCTCAAGTTGAAACTTTCTTTCCTATAACCATCATAAACCTCCACACCGTTCTCCCACAAAATCTTCAAATCTTCGATTAATGGTTCCAAGTATACGTCTATGTCATTTCCTGGTTGTTTAGGCCCAGAAATTAACATAGACAGCATCATGTACTTACGCTTCATACATAGCCATGGAGGTAGGTTATAAATCATAAGAATCACAGGCCATGTGCTATGCGAGATACTTTGAATACCGTGTGGGTTCATTCCATCAGTAGACAATGCCAAGCGAAGGTTTCTTGCTTCTTTTCCAAATTCAGGATAATCATTATCAATTTTCATCCACTGTGGAGAATCTGTCGGATGTCGAAATTTTCCATCAATAATTCTTTCATCTGAATGCCAAGTCAATTGTCTTGAATCGGTTTCACTATGATACATCCGTCTAAATCTCGGGATTATAGGAAAATACCATAAGACTTTTGCCGGAGACAACTTTTTCTTATATCGAGGGGCACCGCATTTAGGACACTCATTTAACGATGCATACTCGTTTCGAAACAAAACGCAATCTTTTGGACACGCATGTATCTTATCATAGCTCATGCCAATGGAGTACAACATCTTTTTGGCCTCATACGTTCGATTGGGAAGAACATTATCCTCTGGTAGCATATCTTTCATAAGGGCTAATAACTCTGAAACTTTTATCCGACCATCCATTGTCGGCTTTTAAGTTGTACAACTTTAACACCGCAGACAATCTTGTGATATTTGTACAACCATTATACAACGGTTTCTCTGCATCGCTTACCAACCTCTCGAACATTTTGGGACAATCGTTAAGATCTTCTTCAAGCGCTTCTGCAATTTCTTCGACTCGATCATAATCGTATGTATCTGTGCAATCATCATTTGAAACATAGGACCTTGCATACCCCGATTCAACATTCCCGTTACTTTTCTCACCATGAATATTCCAACATGTATAACTCCTATCAATTCCATACCGAATTAAATGCGATGCCAACTGAACTGCGTCAACCCGGTTCCCATAACAGCAATACAAACAGGGACATGTCATACGACTGGGGTCTTTGGCGTGCGCAACAGCAAACTTAACAAACTCGGAAACACCATTCTCGTAGTCTTTCGACAATCGATTGGAATACATCCATGTCTTATCCATATCAACTAATTAGTGCACAAAACAGTAGTATACTGCGTTTCTGTCAAAACGCAAAGTATACACGGAATGAATCCGTATCAAGAAAATGCAACATACGAAAGACAATTTAAGACAAATTCATCACAATATATACCAGTAATTTGAGGAAGAAAGTTACCTCTCAGATGTTTCGAACTCTAAGAAACGCGGAGAATGAGCGTCGTACGTCGAACTAGGCCGGGAAACGCTGCAATTTCATAGAATGTTATTCAATATTTCAGATCGATTGTCGAAATATATATACTATTTTAACATAAAGGTTCACAATAAATGTCACATATATATTTTCAATGTTTGGGAAAGCTATGACAATAATACAACACAAATATTAGAAATAGTGAATTCACAAAGTCAACATAAGGTTGATGCGATGAACTGATACTATTAAATAAATGCTTCACACGATTCACCATATTTTTAGTAACAAGTTCATATATCACATTGCATATGGAAATAGGATGAAATGGTTTAAGATACTCAGACTAGAAATGGGGCAGCATTGTTATCATAACACAAGTTAATCGGAAGTTGCTAACAGAAACAAGAAAATTAAGCATTAACATTCACGAAAGATTCAATTAAATGCGGATAAATGTCAAACGGAAAATTAAGGCGAAATATGTACATGGAACCAAGTCCGGACAACATATTTTATTCACAAAAACGCACATAAAATTAGTTCTGAAATCAATTGAAATGGTACTGGTGTTTGACAATTACCAAAACAAACTATTCTAAACGATTAGAAATAATTAATTGAACAATTTTCATGGTCTTCTAATACCGGACAACCTTATACCTCAATAAAGAGTGGCTTGAAAAACCTCAAAAAAACGGTGTAACTCAATCGCATTAATCCACAAACGTAACAAAATGCAAGAATAGGCATCAAACAATTTTAAAGTTCAATTGACAAGGTATTCAGGAGTTCTGGTATAATTCGACATCCAAAAGTTATCAACAAAATTTATCCGGATTCAACATCAAATTCACCAATTCACCATGATTTGATACCAACAGCCATGAACTAACATGAATCTAACATTTATACTCTAGACTCTTGTTCTAAAACAAAGATACTCATCAATCAACCTATTCCTCTTTTCATCCTTTTTACACTGTTCAAGAAATCAAGACTTATGCATATTCAATAATTCAAATATATCATGAATTTTCAAGAACAAAGTTCAACACAATTCAAGAATCATATAATTGTTTAACAAGTCAACTTCAAGAATCACACCCCAATATTCAATTCAATGTCAAATTTACTCATGAAATTAAAACTTTGTTCAATTCAACAATCCAAAGTTTAACCTAACTCATGAACATCCAACATAATTTCATTCCTAATTATCATCATCACCTTATAAACAAATGTTTTCCAAATATGTCCTTGTTCCACTCCTTAATAAAAATAATCATACCATCTAACAATGAGACTAACTATCCCCAATAAACCCCATTTTCACGCAACCAATACCCAAAGTTATCATGCATAAGCCAATCTGAACCGTCCAAATCTAATAATTAATTCTATGGTTAACTGGAAGAAAAGCTAGCCCAAAACTCATAAGAACACAACAATGAATTTCATTGAACCAATTTAAGGCGAAACAGAAATGTAGGTTAAGCTTGTTCAAGATGTAGGTTTTTGTTTAATATAAGATGAACAGATAATGGAAGAAGATAATGGAAGAAGAAGAAACTTACCAAGATGGAGAAGACGGAACGAACGGCGGCGACGACTGAAGAAGACGGAACGAACGGCGGCGACGACGAAGACGGCAGAAATGAGGAAGACGAAGAAATGAAGAAGACTGAACGAAAGAAATGAAGAAGACTGAAGAACAGATTTAGGGATTTTTAATTTAATTATAAAAACAACCTACGAAAGCGCTTTTAAAAGCGCTTTCGTATGCCCCCCATATGAGAGCGCTTCTGAGGTAAAAAGCGCTTTCGTATGCCCCCCATATAAGAGCGCTTTAGAAAGCGCTTTCGTAGGTCCCCCTTTCAGAGCGCTTTTCAAAAGCGCTTTTATAGGGCCACCTATAAGAGCGCTTTTCAAAAGCGCTTTCGTAGGTTAGATATTTCAAATACCTATGAAAGCGCTTTCTGAAAAGCGCTTTCGTAGGAAACCCTATAAAAGCGCTTTTTTTAAGCGAATTTTTTTTAAAGGCTACGAAAGCGCTTTCTCTTAAAAGCGCTTTCGTAGATGCGCTGCCAAAAATTGTTTTTTTTGTAGTGAAAATATCAAATTTTATCGATAAACCGTAACCGATTATATAATTAATCACACTGTTAATTATAATATATATTAATATATTAACTAAATTATTTTACTTATATATATAATATAAAACTAACACTAGGTTAGTTAGAAATATATATATATATATATATACTGTTAGTTAACATGTATATATATAATGAAAATTAATATTTTATTAAACTAATTTAATATAATTAAATAAATACTATAATAACATTCTCCATTTCTCCTTTACCATTTTCCGGTCTCAAAAAAATAAATCCATCATAATTACCTACGCGTTTAACTTAGTTACCCCGTCAAATTTCATTAATTTTCGGATAACTAATTTTACCGTTTAAACCAGCTAATTCGAAACAACACAGTCCCGATCAGTCTCCGAAAATGGAGCAATCTCAAAAAATAACTCAACCATAATTACCTACGTGTTTAACTTAGTTACCCCGTCAAATTTCATTAAATTCCGGATAACTAATTTTATCGTCTAAACCGACTAATTTGAAACAACACAGTCCCGATCGGTCTCCGAAAACGTCGCAATCTCAAAAAATAATTCAACCATAATTACCTACGCGTTTAACTTAGTTACTCCGTCAAATTTCATTAATTTCCAGATAACTAATTTTACCCCCTAAACCGGAAAAAAAACCGAAATCAAATGCAATAAAAACATACTAGATGTTTAGAGGAAGTCTAACCCTTACCGATTAATCTCCGAAGCAAGCTCTTCGATTTGATTCCAGAAATTTCTCCTCTTCTCTTCAACCCTAGCTTTTCCCCCTTTCTTCTCCTCTTGCTACTTTCTTTCTCACTTCTCTCTGTTTCACAATATTGATTTTTTTCTAACTTTATAAACTAACCTCACTTTCTATTATACTACTTTATTATATAATATAAAAACTAACTTATATTATTATATTATAAAACTAATATATATTATTATATTATAAAACTTATATACTTATAACATACCTTTAGTTAACGTAAACATATATATAGTTTTGTTATTTTATATAATAAAACTAATTCATATTATTTAATTAAACTAATTTAATATAATTAAATAAATACTTTAATAATTTAATTATCATCAATTAATCAATTAACACACATAATAATATATACACATCAAAATACGATATTACCATATAAAAATAATCATTTTTCAATAAATCGAATAAATCAAAATAATCGACTACCGGATCAAATAATCGACTAAATAATTAACGATTTACCAAAACAAACATCAACCGGTCATTTTTAGAAAATAATAATATAAATAATTTTAATTAAAATTATTGGAAATCACATACCGAACCGAGTAGTATACTACCGATTAAGTAAATATAATTAATCAAGATAAATATTATTATATCAAATACTATTAACCGGTCAAATCGATTAAATCCGACTTTATCTCAAACGGTCAAATTCCAATAATAATATTATTTCTAATATTATTGCTCCGGTAACTGACTCACATTAAATCTCCGGTTAACCGAATAAAATTCAACTCTACTAGATAAACCGATAGCACTTCTCAAATGATACCGACGATCTGATTAATTAGCAAAATTCATCTAAATTAAATAAATAATATTTATTTAATTTAATTAATTAATTAATTAAATTCGGGTTGTTACATAATACATCTATGCATTATACCTAAACGAACAAATCCATCAGAGAATGGAAGTCTTCATGTGATTTTGCTTAATGAAAAGGTCTATTTGAATTTTTGTATATAATTCAAAATTTTATTTTATTTTTATCATATATATATATATATATATATATATATATATATATATATATATATATATATATATATATATATATATATATATATATATATATATATATATATATATATATATATATATATATATATATATATATATATATATATATATATATATATATATATATATATATATATATATATATGTGTGTGTGTAACTCTTTATAAATACATATTTTATTATCTCTATTTGATCATCTTGTCACACAAATATTCACTATTTGGTCATTTCATCACACAATCATTTTTTAATCGATTATAATATCAAAATTACCCATAACTGCTAGCAATGGTTAATATTGAAAACATAACTTCAATATACTCTATTTTGAATTTTTATTTTACACGATTAAATTTATACTTTGTTGTTGCTTTTTTGTTTGTAGTTATCTATTCCATGACAACTCCAATATATGAGAGTTTTGGGTGGAAAATTGAAATTAACTTGAAAATTAGAGTAATACATCTATGCATTATACCTAATCACACAAATCAAGCAGAGAATGGAAGTCTTCATATGATTTGGCTTGATGAAAAGGTTTATTTTTATTTGTGTATATAATTCAAAATTTTATTTTATTTTTTTCACACACCTATATATATATATATATATATATATATATATATATATATATATATATATATATATATATATATATATATATATATATATATATATATATATATATATATATATATTGTTATTCTTTATAAATACATATTACATTATCTCTATTTGATCATCTCGTCACACAAATATTCACTATTTGATCATTTCATCAAACAATCATTTTTCAAACGATTATAATATCAAAATTACCAAAAAAAATTTAACCATGGTTAATACTGAAAACATAACTTCAATATTAAATTTTGAATTTTTATTTTACACGATTAAATTTATGCTTTGTTGTTTGTAGGTATCCCTTCCATGATAACTCTAATATATGAGAGTTTTAGGTGAGAAAATTGAAATTAACTTGAAGGTTAGAGTAATACATCCATGCATTATACCTAATCGCACAAATCAAGCTTTGTGTATATAATTAAAAATTTTATTTTATTTTTTCACATATATTCACACACACACACACACACACACACACACACACACATATATATATATATATATATATATATATATATATATATATATATATATATATATATATATATATATATATATATATATATATATATATATATATATATATATATATGTGTGTTAATATTTTTGTTATTCTTTTTAATCTATATTTCATCATCTCTATTATATCATCTGGTTACACAAATATTCACCATTTGATCATTTGATCATACAATGATTTTTCAAATGATTATAATATCAAAATTACCCAAAATTGCTAACAATGGTTAATACTGAAAACATAACTTCAATATACTCTATTTTAAAAATTTATTTTACATGATTAAATTTATGGTTTGTTGTTGCTTTGTTGTTTGTAGGTATCCCTTCCATGATAACTCCAATATAAGTGAGTTTTGGGTGGCAAAATTGAAATAAACTTGAAGGTTAGAGTAATACATCTATGCATTATAACTAATCGTACAAATCAAGAAAACAATGGAAGTCTTCATATGATTTTTCTTGATATATATATATATATATATATATATATATATATATATATATATATATATATATATATATATATATATATATATATATATATATATATATATATATATATATATATATATATATATATATGTACATTAACATTTTTGTTATTCTTTATAAATACATATTTCATTATCTCTATTAGATCATCTCGTCACACAAATATTCACTATTTGGTCATTTCATCGTACAATCATTTTTTTTCAAACGAATATAATATCAACATTACCCAAAATTGCTAAAATTGGTTAATTTTAAATACATAACTTCAATATACTCTATTTTGAATTTTTATTTTACACGATTTAATTTATGCTTTATTGTTGTTTTGTCGTTTGTAGGTATCCCTTCCATGATAACTCCAATATATGAGAGTTTTGAGTGGCAAAATTGAAATTAACTTGAAGGTTAGAGTAATGCATTTATGCATTATACCTAATCGTACAAATCAAGCAGAGAATGGAAGTCTTCATATCATTTTGCTTAATGAAAATGTTTATTTTTATTTGGGTATATAATTTAAAAAAAAAATTTATTTTTTTTCACACACACACAAATATATATATATATATATATATATATATATATATATATATATATATATATATATATATATATATATATATATATATATATATATATATATGTGTGTGTGTGTGTGTGTGTGTGTGTGTGTGTGTGTGTGTGTATTGTTATTCTTTATAAATACATATTATATTATCTCTATTTGATCATCTCGTCACACAAATATTCACTATTTGATCATTTCATCACACAATCATTTTTCAAACAATTATAATATCAAAATTACCAAAAACTTTTAACTATGGTTAATACTGAAAGCATAACTTCAATATTCTATTTTGAATTTTTATTTTACACGATTAACTTTATACTTTGTTGTTGCTTTGTTGTTTGTAGGTATCCCTTTCATGATAACTCTAATATATGAGAGTTTTGGGTGAGAAAATTGAAATTAACTTGAAGGTTAGAGTAATACATCCATGCATTATACCTAATCGCACAAATCAAGCAGAGAATGGAAGTCTTCATATTATTTTACTTGATGAAAAGGTTTATTTTATTTGTGTATATAATTCAAAATTTTATTTGTATATATACACTAACATGTTTAATTTTCATTTATTCTATAAATAGTGTGGAAATATTCATGCAATTGTTACAAAAAATATTATACCATCTTTTAAGGAAAAATTATAAAAGGTTCGGCGTATGTTTTTGAAGTTTTTTTTTTTTATGTTTCATTCAAAATAATAGACCATAAGTATTAGCTCAATTTAATGAGATCTACAAACATTTTCAAAGTGAACACCCCTTAGATACCTCTTCAACATTTTAAATTTATGTCTTTTACCAACATTATGTCATCTACTAAAAAGGATAAGTTACTTGGTTAGATTTATTATCGTTTGTATGATATAATATATATTCATAATTTTAAATCATAATTTTTTTAAATTGTTTATTTTAGATGTTTAATATGATATATTTATATTTTTAAATTATAACTTATATTATTTTTTTTAAATTGTTTATTAGATATATAATTGGTCATTTGGTCGAGGAAGATGGTATCAAAGAAATATAAAAAAAATGGCATAAAGAACAAAGTTATGGATATCACACTAGAAAATTTGGAGTGAGTTTTTTATATTGAGAAAAACTATTTAATTTTTTTTATTATCATGTATTATTACCAACCCTTTTGCAAACAATTTTGATTATCCCCTTTAATTTTTTAGGTACCCCTAAGCGTGTATAAATGATGGAGGTAAATAAATAAAAAATTTACAGGGAGTAATATTTGCATCTGGGGAGCAAAACATAAAATTATAACATTTCAAGGGGTGTATTAAATTTTTTTTTATTTTTAAAATGGGTGCATCAAAACTCCCATATATTACAAGGGAGTAAATAACTATTAACCCAAAAAGTTAAATGTTCTTAAAAACTTAAAATAATATAATATTTCATACTTTATATTTTTTATAAGAAATGCGGGTAAAGGGTACGGGTATGGATACTTACATACCTAGATGGCACGAGTACGGGTGTTAATATTGTTATCCAAGTGGATATAGGCTCAGGTGCAAACAGTTTTTACAACCACATTGTGATATGGTGGGAGAACTGACTTGAAGGTTTTGCGTTTGATCGCAAATGTTGCGGTTAGCAAGAGTCGCCACCGACTTTTCTTTTATCCAAAAGGAAAGGTGAAAAAGCACAGGAAAGACCTTTGAGATTGTTTCTTGAGTTTGGGGGGTAGATTATGAAAAGGGAAGTTACTAACACCCTTTTCATCCATGGTTTTCCATGGGCTCTTAGTTACTTGCTAGATCACTTGCTTTGGTTTGAAATTATGCTTTGTATGGTTTTTGAAAGTATTTTGTAAAAGAGGCTATTGTTTAGGCAATCTTTGTAATGATTCTCGTTCGTAAGAATGTATACAAAGATATTGATCTTTTTGAAAATGTTTTCAATGTTTGTAAGAAGTTTGGAGAGGTGTGTGTTTGCTTTGAAAATAGCAAGGATATATGTTTTGAAATGGAGTAAGTAATTAAGAGCAATCTACCTACTCAAATGTCTTTCTTGTTCATTTTCTTTTCCTTTGATATTGTTGTCTTACCATTGATTTCGTAAGCAACCCTATCTTTGGATGTAAACGGGACGGGAATGGGTCATCGTATAGCCATGATTAGTAATGTTGCAAAGTATCTTAGCATTTTTTAGGGACTAAGATCCATTTTGTAAGGCAACTTTGAATAGCGCCATCGAGGGACTATGATCTTGTATTTGTTTGTTTTTGCTAAGATACCTTACATGGGTAATATGGCCATTTTGTATAAGGCAGTCAAGTGGAGTAACCCTAGGGGTGCTTGTGTGCAAGTGTGTCATTTTCATGCTTGATTTCGTCTTGAATTAGGGTTTTCTATTTGATTGGTTTTATCTTGCCATACAAACCCTAATTACTAGCATGTTATATAAAAACGATAAATTACGAAATTTAAAGTTACTACGCTATTACAACATTTGTGGGAGGGGGGTATACAATTTATGAATAGGTGTTGTACCCCAAAATTTTCCCTCTCATTTATCAAGACTTTCCTCACAAGATCTCTTTGACTCAAGACTGGATTAGGGTTGGGTCAGCTCAAGACATCTCATCTTACACTGTTGACCCAAAATTAGGGTTTGAGTTTTCACAAGGATGCTTGGACTATTAATGCTTCATATGACTTTCAAACATAATTATGGACCCCTAAGATTACTCATGACAAGTTTCAAGCCTTGAACCACATTTTGATCAGTCAATTCGATAGTTGACCTAAAAATCAGCTGTATTGGGGAAAAAGTCAACCATGGCCAATTTACAGTCAAAATTCATAATTTTTGATCCACATCAACATTCTAGACTCATATGTATCATTTGATCAAGTTTGGACCATAATTCCTCAAGAAATTTGATCAAATCATCAAAAGGGCAAAATGGTCAAAATTAGGGTTTTAACTAAGGAAGGGCAATTTCTGATTTTTGACCTAGCAAATGACCAATTGATTTGAAGAATGATTCCAAGGATTCAATTGCATCATCTTGACCTAATTACATGGTTCAAAACATTGCAATTTCATTGATAGACAGACGAAATTTACAGTCAACTGATCAAAAGTCAACTGTATACTGAAAAGTCAAACTTTGACTTTTTGGTCAAAATCAAGTGCCAAGAGTCACAATTCATCAAAACATGTCAAAATGTGAAACTTGTTCATCATAAAATCAAGGATTTAAGATTAGGGTTTAAAATTGAAAATTTTCTTAACTTAGAAATTTTTTTAAGTATAGAAGATTTCTTATTTTTTCTCAACTTTAGGCCATTTTTTCACCTTGATACAAGATGTTCCAAAGGAAGTTCCAAACATGAAAGTTGTAGAACTCCATGAAATATACAACTTTGATTCACACACTTTTCCTTAAAGAGGCTTGGATCTCAAGATATAATTTTGTGAATACATGCTCATGAACTAGATAACTTAGTGAAATTTTACCCTAATTTAGGCAGGTTTTGGACCCAACTTCATGAAATTTTTTCACCTAGTTCCAAGAGGAGTATTGAAATGTATTTCAAATATGAGTTATAGAGAACATTGAAAGCTTTCCAAAATGTCCAAGAACTCCTCAAGATCATTTTTTAGTAGGGAGAATCGAAGAGATGAAGTTGGCAATTTCTCACTTTTGATTCAAGCCATTTCATGAAGGACAATTTTCAAATCAGTACCTATGTTGCCTAATCCATGCCTTACAGGTCCCAAACTTGTTTCTTACTCCTTAATTTAATGCTTACTCAGTTGACAAAGCTTTAATCCAAGCCCTAAAGCCATTACCCAAGTTGTAATTCCATAAATGGCATAAAGTGGCCATTGCCATTTTGAAAAAGCTCCACTTTTGCAAACTTTACAATTCTTGAGCATTAAACCTGTCTCCTTTGTACATACCAGTACCACAAACCTAAGGCAACTTGTATAGAACAGATACCAACCTTAAACAAGCATGTAAGGCCTTGTCCCTTCACTTTGCTTCAAAAGCAAGAAAGTGTGCCAAAAGCCTATAACTCACAAACCTGTGGAAGAGCTGACTTAAGACCTTCTCCATACTAATATACAAAGATAATACAACATAAAACACGATTGCTAGAGGCCTGAAACACTCCCAAACTCCATATCACCTAAAAATCTGTCAAAACTTGCAGTTTTGGCATAAGCATATCAATCCATCATTTGACTCGTGCGTTTCTAGTTTCAATCATCAAAACACTTTACCTACTTGATATCTAACTGATCCAGACCCTCATCCCTGTACTATAACCCCATCTCCATCATCTGCCATTTTTGTTTTCAAAGCTTGCAGATTGACTTGGATAGAGAGTTTCAGACACTTTCAAAGCAAGACAAGGGTTAGAACACACTCAGGGAGGTTCAATCAAGCTCAAGCAATTGTCAGGCCTTCATAAAACTCACTCCAACTCCATCCACGATTTCAACTGAAAGAGGTAAAAATCTCAACTTCTATCTCTTCATACAGGCATCCATTGGCCACGATTTGTGAATAAACAATGTAGACCTCATTGCAACGAAGATGTACATATACATATCTTGCATTTATTTGGCTTGAGTTGAGAGAATTTTGAACTTCAAGTTTTTGGAAAAATTAGGTTTAAATTTAGGGCTTTTAAAATTCATTATGATCTTTGATTGTTAGCTTACATGATTTATATTGTTATAATCGTGAGACAAAATGCTACAACATTCATCTTATGAGTTTTCATTTTCATGGAGAAATGAGAAGGTTACAGAGCATCTGGCTGGCTAGAGGAAGAAGACGAAGTACAGGGCCATGGAAGCGTTTCACGTTATGTTATTTTTATTTCACATTAATCAATGGATGTATAGCCATCCCAGTGGCAATGTAGCGCGCTGGTGAGACCCATGTCCTGGGTTCGAACCTTGGCGCTACCTTTTATTTTTTTCATATTTTTCAGTTTTCATTTTTGGCTTGTTTTTGCCGGATGGGCTTATTTCTTTGGGCTTTAGTGTTTTTGCTAACATGTTATTCCCTGTTTCCTTACAACACACATGGCCCAACTATTTTTATATGTTTTATTTATTTGTTTTTATTTTCATTTTTATTTTATTAAATATTTTATTTAATACATAAAAATCCTTAAAAATATAAATATGATAATATTGCATTTTATTTTTTTATATTTTTATTTTCACATAAAAGATATATTTTATTTTCAATATATACTAATCATTTTTTTTAAATAAATTGGTAAAAAATATTGAACTTAGATATATTCTTATCTTTTCTTTTATATTTTTATACATATTTGTAAATATTTATTTTAATATATAAAAACTAATTATTTTCATACAATATTATTTATTATAGTTTATACAAAGAATACACAAGTAATAATACATGAAAACCTTATTTTCTTTCAAACTAGAAATTAGGGTTAACCCCTTTTTAAGAATTAATTTCTTTTCCTTATATCTTTAGGATTAGGTTAAAATTTCTTTTCACACAAAAAACAAAACAAAATCTTTTTTCTTGCATGTACATAATATTGCATATTTAAATATTGTATATTGTTTATTCTAATATTCGTACAAATTCGATTTGGTTGTAATAATTTATTTAGATTTACATTCTTGCAAATCCCCATTCAAATTTGTATTCCCCCCTCCCATAAAATTGTTGTAATAGCTTAGTAATCTTTACATTACACAATGATCTTGGTCCCTCAAAATGCTAAGATACTTTGCAACATGGCTAATCATGGTTATACGATGACCCACGCCCGTCCCATTTACATCCAAATATAGGGTTGCTTACCAAATCAATGGTAAGACAACAATGTCAAAGGAATAGAAAATGCATAAGAAAGACATTTTGAGTAGGTAGATTACTTCTAGTTACTTGCTCTATTTTCAAACAATTATCCTTGCTATTTTCCAAAACAAACACCATATATTTCAAAAACATCTTACAAACATTGAAAACATTTTCAAAAGACAAACATCTTTGTATACATTCTTACGAACGAGAATCATTACAAAGGTTGCCTAAACGAATGGTCTCTTTTACAAAATACTTTCAAAAACCACACAAAGCACAATTTCAAAAAAAGCAAGTGATCTAGCAAGTAACTAAGAGCCCATAGAAAACCATGGATGAAAAGGGTGCTAATACCTTCCCTTTTCATAATTTACCCCCCGAACTCAAGAAAACATCTCAAAGGTCTTTCCTGTGCTTTTTCACCTTTCCTTTTTGGATAAAAAAAGTCAGTGGCGACTCTTGCTAACCGTAACATTTGCAATCAATTGCAAAACCCTCAAGTCAGTTCTCCCACCGTATCACAGAACTGGTGACTCTGCTGGGGATCTTAATAAAAGTGGGGTTACCTTAGGGCTAGATCACATTTATTTGCTTACATTGTTTGACTTGTTTGCTTTACATTTTGGTTCTTTGTTTGGGTTTGAATCCTCCACCCGGATTTGGGAAACATTATAGGTAAATAGCAATACATTGTGGAAATTATGCAGGGTATACCGACATGGTCTAAGCAATAGCTATGTTAGTGTGACATATTTGTGGGTACCGGTAGCCTTTGAGTCAATCAAAGAGAATACGGAGCCGTTGAGTGATGTCATGAAGCACTAATGAACTTCTAGAACCCTTTACTTGACCAACTTAGCCTTTAGGATGTAGTGAGATGACCGGATTTGGTGCAGTCCGAAGTTGGTAGATACTCGATACTACACTCATTGAGGGTTGGTTTCTTGGGATATTTCAGTCGCTATTAAAGAGGCTTGAGCTGAAACAATGACCATGGAAACAATCCAGTGATATTGAGCTCCTTAAAACCCGGTTACTATTATTAGGATAGGTTGAGCCAACTAAACTTCAAGAGGGTACTTACCTATAAAACCCCATGCAAGCCTGAACTAAGAATTTGTTTGTTTTGCTTATATATACATACTTGTGCATAACATCATGGACATCATGAACATCTGTAATACCCCAAATTTGTCCTACCTTCTCACTTTTATCTAGCATACGCATCTTGCACTTTTCTCATGTACATAACCTTCATTAGGTCATCTAACACATCATGCATCATTAAGATTGTTTCGGTTGATTTCTCCATCAATCATTTGTTTGAAGTTAGGGTTTTATTTTTTGGACTTCTTTATCGTCAAACTACAAGGGTATTCTTTCTTCTCGACATCAAGTTGCAATCTTTATTCAAGGCTTAAGAATTAGGGTTTTCGTCTGTTAATATTCAACTGAGGATCCTTGGATTTCCAAGTCAAGGCTATCTTCCACATTCCCATATTCCCATATTCATTCTCCATATTTCATCAAGGCTTTGTTGTTGTGTTAAGACCACTGTTGAACCATGATACAAGGTGTTGAGTTTGAAAGTCCATTGTGCTCAGGGTGTCATTATTTCAAATGCTTGTTGCTTGACACACAAGTTTGGTTTATATTGAGGAATTGAATTGAATTAGGGATTCATTGAATTTGTAATTTGATTGGAACTCGTTCATTAAGATTTGAAGAGGATTTGGAGTGAATAAAAGTTCTTAAATATTTGTGTGGGATTTCTTAGAATAAAAAGGCATGTATCAAACTCACTTGTTTCATCCAACAATCAAAGTTTCATCCAAATAGTCATTCAAGAACTCATTAAAGATTCCAGTCTCTTCGTGATTACCTTGCAAAAAATTTGGATTCGTGCCATGATTATTTGAATTCATACAAAGGCGTCTAAAGGAAATATTAAAGGGAAAGGAATTTGGAAGTTCAAAATCAATTTGAAAGTTCAAGGTTACAAATGAATTACATCGTCAAATTTTCAAGTTACAATTCATTAAGGCTTCCATTTATTCAAGTTCCAAAATACATTACAAGTCATTCATAAGATTTTACATGGAAATTTAGTCCTAAGCCTAATCTTCTAAATCAATGCAAATCCAAACAAATGGTGCATAAACCCAAAATAGTTCCAACATCAACATCAACTCCATCATTGTACTCAATGCTGCACTACATTAACAAGAACAGATCCAATCAACATCAAACCATCCACTTGCCAACTGAACTGGGCACCATACCAGGCATGCATCAAATACAAACCAGTTACAAGTTTGCTTCAAGCCAATCCTACATCAATATATTTGAAAACAAATCGTCCAAGTTATAATCCTACACAATATTCACGACAAAAAAATCAGAAAGGGAAGAAGACAGTCATATAAGAGCAGACTGTACTGTAACCAAGCCATGGCAGAAAAAAAGAAAACAGAAATAAACTGACTTTCAACAAACTGCTAACAGAACTATAAAACTAGAAAAATTCCCTAAGAGTTTCTAACGAACTATAACAAATTAACCCTCTCTAACCAATTCCCTTAATTGTCAAAAAACATAAGTTTCTAATCGATTCTCTAACCTGTAACTACCCTGCATAACCAAATCCTAACTTCCCAACCTAACGACCTCTAACTAACTTTTTCTCCATAACAGAAATAACTAACTTCTAAACTCCTAACAGAACTTCAGAGTCTATAACTAACCTCAAAGCTGACCATAATCTCACCATTAATCCATAACCGAAAATCCATATCCTAAGGCTAGGATTCATTGGCCCTCTAACTGAATTCAGATTCCAAAAAAATAGTTCCTTCAAAATTCTGTTTTCATTCTCTAACTGAATGCTACTCCCTCAGTCATCTTCACGCCATTTCTAATCCCACATCACCTTATTCAATCTCTGGCTCTCTCTGATAACTTCACCCTCACTATTCTTCTCCTCTCAACTCTCTCTCCCTCTCTCTCTGCAACTCGCCTTCATTCTCGGAACCTTTAAGCTACACTCACTATCTTCATCTTCCTCAACTCTGACACTTGTCTGCAACTTCACTCGTCACCCTCACACTCACGAAGTTAAGCTCACCACAACGTAGCAAGCAACACAGAACATTCAGAAGCATACACATGAAAAAAAGAGCAAGGAAATAGGAGATGAAGCAGAATAAGGAAATAGTTCACGAAGAGGGGAAATAAGAAGATCGAAACAAAATTCAACATACATGTAATCATCTTCTTTGCTTCAGCCAATTCATATCGAAGGTACGAGATTCCTTAATTCTTTCGCCTTGTTCATGACACCGACGTGTAGAGAGGAGTAAGTAGATCCATAATCCTATTGAATCATCGCCTTACGCTTCATAAATTCCGCTTAATTCAACTGTCATCAACCTAGGGTTTCAGATCAGTTCCGCTAGATCTGAGTCGGTGTGAATAGAATTTAAAGAAAAGAGTGCCGAATTAGGATTCAGGGATTGATTGCCATCGGTTTTTATGTCGTGAGTTACTCAGTTTAGGGAGATTTAGCTGTCGTTGATGGAGGTGATACGACGGTGAGTTTTTGTTGAATAAGAACGGACGGAATTTGAGGAGGAAGAGATAAGCTGGATGTAAAACCTAGCAGTGTATCCAAACGCGTGCGTTTTACCATTTTTTATTATTCCCCTTTTTTAATTTAATTTTTTCATTTAATTGGAATAACAAATAACAAAAAATCTAAATTGAATCATGTTGATGAATTGCCGGGCCGAATTTCAATTCCTGAGGCCCGTTAGTTTTTTTTAGAGGATAGTAAATGGCCTTGTAAAAAAAAACATATCATTGGACTCTAACTGTATGGTCCTGCAGCACCCTGGTTTCTACTACACCCCCTGGACCTAGATTAGCACCCTCATGAATTCATTAATTCTTTGTTAAGATTTAGTATTTTCATGTTAATTTTTGTCAACATAATACATGATAAAAATGTAATAAAACTAAATAAAAATAGTAGAATAATATAATGGTTCTTTTAGGAATTAATTCTTTAAATTTTTTAGAATTCTCTTTACATAAAAACTAATAAAAAATAAATACATTTTCTCTTTTAGTTTTTATCCGCGTTTTCGTGCCGTTTCACCATGTTATATTTTGACGCATTTGTTCATTGTGCAAGGTACATTTTTGTGCTTTCGATCATGTAACATAACAGGTAGTTATGTGATCGAAGCATACAGCTTAAGCTCTCTCCCGATGCGACACACCTTATTTCTCATTGTCCTGAGAAATTCATATCATGTTATATATTGTCCTGATGCATGTGATATCTTATGACACTTTGTGCAGAAACCCCTGATTACGCGTTGCATTCACAACACGCGTTTGCCTTTATCTTAGTCTTATATTATTGCTGACTCTGTTTGTTTCTTTGTGAAGCTTGCTCGATGCGTACTCCTTGCTTTTTTAGTGCTTGCGTCTACTCTTGACGACTTGCTCACTTTGGTATCCTCCGCTACTACTCTTGTACCTTATTTCACACTTTATTGCATTTCTTTACTGCATGCTAATATTAGATAGAATTCTCTCGAGAACCTGAATCTTAGGACCACCAGTGTATGATAACATTAGGTTTAGAAATAGGCTAGTCTCACTGTGACTTTTCTTCCCCGTTTGCATTCGCACTAAAACTAAAACTTCTTTTTCTTTCAAAAATTCAAAATACTTTAAAACTACTGATGAGAATCATGCCTTTTCTTAGTATGGGAAATGATAAGCGGGTCTCTTCTCGATCTTATTGTTCTTCATCCCAAGTTTAGGTGTGGTTCAATTCTCAAAGACTCCCTTTCATAACTAAGTAGAAAAGTGGCTAATATCTCTCTCTTGAGGTCAACTAGTCATCATCTGCAACAAAATACAACCAACTAAAACCATTTGTGCGTTCAAGCACCTTTTTCTAAAAAACCCTTTTCAGGTAAGGACATGATTAATTTACTTTTGTGCCAATGCATAAGTCTCCAAAGGTCGAGCTGCGGCAGAAGGAGGAATTAACTTCGTCCATAAAAAACACAAACAAACAAAAACATATGAGCCAAACTACGGTAGCTCTGATTCTTCAAAACGGATACGTAGGCATTGGGGTAGGGCCCAAGCGAGCACAATTTTATTTTCCCTACATTCTTTTCCCTTTTCTTTTGAATGCATTCTCCCTTCAGTAGTATAATAAACAGTAAGCATAGATTAAACACACCCATAAGATAGATAACAAGAGTGGATACCGTAGAGTACTACGGGCGTGTGGGGTGCTAATACCTTCCCCTCGCGTAATAGACTCCCTTACCCGATCTCTCGGTCGCAAGACCGTGACTTTTCCCTCATCAGGTTTTCTCGATGTTTACCTTTCCCTACGTGTGGGATAAAAGATGTTCGATGGCGACTTCAGTGTTTCGATGATTTTTAGCCGGCTGTTTCAGCTGGCGACTTCACTGGGGAAAGGTCGACCAAATGTTAGTCCATCCCGGAGTCGCTCCTAGCTCTTCTTTCTTTTCTTTGGGTGTTTATCTTTACGCTTTCAGTTTATTCACTCATTTTGTATATGCTTAAGCATACGTATGCATTGCATTTTACTGTTTTCCATATACTAACGTTGTACATGATCTACTTCTTATTGGGTGAGTGTTACTATTGAGGTAAAAGGCCCAGTACCCAGGCCAGAGTGCACTAGGACACCTAGGAATAGAGTGGGGGCATAACGGATATAGGACGTGGTCCGATTAGTCCAGTCATGTCATATACCACGCTCGGATGAGGTTCAATTGGAGGTACTTTCATCATGCACGTATGTGTTGCGATGATTCTACTTTCAAACGAGCCCGTGATTTTCGAGTTACCATCGTCTTACCCTGACCTAGTCTTCACTCGTGAGCGGTAAGGGAATTCTTATTACAGGTACAGATGGTGACTGTGTTCAGATGGTTATTCATATTCGGGTAGTGATTGTACCCAGACGGCGACTATCGATTCTAATGGATATGCTCTGGAACTCTGTCAATGATTAGGAGGTTCTCAGATTCATTTTGAGTCCCGAATCTGTTCATAAGATTATGTGGTTTATGTTCCGGACCTACGATCCTGGTACTTACAGACTACGCAGAGGCAGTACAGCAGAAATCGGTATCATGGAAGTAGTAACCCCATGATCACTTTGCATTTACATCATAACATGTTTATTTCTCAAAAAGAAATGTCAGAAAGATGAAATTATCAACCTTGCATACGCATGTCCACTTTGGATACCTCTTTGGCATGATTTTCGTCAGTAACATTTGGCAACAGTGATGTTCTCAAGAGAACCAAGGGAGACAATCATACTTATCTGTACTACTCAAGTTTTCCTCTCAAGTTCTTGGCCTTCATTGAAGAGTCTGAAGGACCATTTTAGTCATTTTGACCCTACTTCAGTCTTACAGCTACAAGTTACACATTCCAGGACTATCAAAATTGTTCCAATTCCGAAAGGGCGATCCCCTTTGCTGAGCACCTACCTGTTGCCAAGTCCGGATGGGCACGATTTTGGAACTATTGCTAAGGCACTTTATTTGGGCCTTGGCGATATGAATGGGAGAAGAATAGTAACCTACCCCCGAACTGATCATTATTATTGCCAATAAACAGAGTTGCTCATCTTATACTCCCATAACCTTCTCATATTCAATTTTGTGGGAATATCTCTTATTTTTGGGTGTTTTATTCATATGGTTGTTCTTGTCATCATGTTGCTCGATTACTGCTGACGATAATTGAACCATGGAAAACTGGAGTGGACAATCATTCATACATCATACATATCATGCATTTCATAAATTGCAGGTTTTCTGGCAGGAATTCTTATCTGATGGTTTTGCCTTTAACAGAGAATCTACAAGACGACTTCCCTACATCCTTATCGCACTCGAGCCAACAAGTTGAGGATTATGGAACAGATTGAGCAGAACCAGGCCGCTCTCCGCAAAGACATGGACACCATGGGTGACCGAATGAATCAACTCATGGAAACTCTTCATGCCGTCATCCAAGGGCAGGAAGAGCTCAGAATAAGCGTTACAAAACTGGTAGACGGTACCTCCACATCCGAGAATGGTGGACCCAAGAATGACCATGGGGGGATTCCTAAGGAGAACCCACGACTGATTATAGATGACCACCATGATGTCATTGATCTCAATGACCCTCTAAAGGATTCTACGGCTGATTTGTCTGAAACTGCTAAGATGTACAAGGCTTTGGAAGAACGCTTAAAGGCTATGGAGACTTCTAAGAAACCAGGATTCAGTGCCGCTGCTATATGTTTAGTTCCAGGGGTTGTGATTCCACCAAAGTTTAAGGTACCTGATTTCGACAAGTATAAGGGGGTTACATGCCCAGAGACTCATCTTCGATATTACTGCAGAAAGATGGCTGCTTATGCTAGCAATGAGTCGTTGCTTGTGCATTTCTTTCAGGACAGTCTTGCTGAAGCTCCATTAGAGTGGTACATGCAGTTGGAGAAAACTCATGTTAGTAACTGGAGTGATCTTGTTGATGCTTTCTTAAAACATTATCACTACAACACCGCCATGGCACCTAGCCGTGCGCAGCTGCAGAGTATGTCTCAAAAGACTGGTGAGTCTTTCAAAGAGTATGCCCAGAGATGGTTCAGTTTGGCCGCAAGAGTTCAACCTCCTCTCCTAGATCGGGAACTAGTGGATTTGTTCATGAGTACCCTCTGAAGCCCGTATTTGCAACATATGCTCAGTATTACTTCTGACTCATTTTCAGATATGGTCATCATCGGGGAACGGGTTGAAATGTGTGTTAAGGTAGGGACTATTTCAGGCGCATCTGGCACAAATGGTAACAACAACTCAGGTGGTGGGAAGAAACTGTACTCTAGCGGTTTCATCAAGAAGAAAGAGGGAGAAGTAAGCAATACCTCTGATGATAAAGGGAAAGCTATTGTACAGGTTCCATATTACCAAACCCCTGTTGTTACTCCACAACAACAGTATACACCTCCGCAAAACTATCAACAGAACCAAAGGCCCCAAGGGCAGAGGGGTCAACAAAGGCAGCAAAGGCACCCCGAAAGGAGGATCGATCCAATCCCGATGTCGTATGCTCAATTGCTTCCACAATTGCTAGCTGGTCAGTTAGTACAACTTCGAGAGTTAGCTCCTCCACCAGCAGAACTCCCAAGGGGTTATGATGTTAATGCACGTTGTGAATTCCATTCAGGCGCTCCAGGCCACTCGATTGAAAATTGCAAAGCTTTAAAATACAATGTGCAATCTCTTTTAGATGCCAAGGAGTTAAGCTTCGCTCCTATGGGCCCTAATGTTCAGAATAATCCTATGCCTCCCCACCATGGGGCTGCTGCCAATGCTATTGGGTTTTACAATGACCATGACTTAGTGACTCAGGTTGAAGAGATTCAGATGTCGATGGCAGTCCTAAGAGAGCATCTTTTGCAGCAGAAAGTTCTACAAGAGCTTCATGGTTTTTGTTTGAAATGCTCATCCAATCCAGACGAGTGTGATGATTTGAAAAATTCCATTCAGAAACTGATGGACGAAGGGGTTGTTAGAGTTGAGAAAGTCATTCCCGAGGGTGATGTCGCTATTCTGGAAATTCCATATTATCCGGCCAATGTTCAGAGGAATGCTTCAAGAGTTCCATTGGTTATACAGGTTCCAACGCTCCCTGTGCCAAACCTGAATCCGGTTTCTCTCCCGCCAACCCAAGCATCAACACTCCCAAGTTCTTTTCCCGATCCGTTAACTGATAACAGGGAAGTGCCATGGGAATATAATTCCGTTTACATTCAGGGAAAGAAAGTTGTTTGTCCGCCGATTGAAAATAAGGATGTAACCAACATTATCGGGACTAGTAGAATAACTCGAAGTGGGAGAGTCTTCGCTCCTACTCCACTGCCTCCTGAGGAAGTTATCGAAGAGATTACGGTGAAAGATAAAGGGAAACAGGCAGTTAATGATTCTTCTGGGACGTCTTTTGAACAACAAGTGGAGCAGTTAATCAGGGTAATCAAGAAGAGCGATTTCAAGGTGGTTGACCAGCTGAATCAGACGCCTGCAAAGATCTTAATCCTATCCCTCCTCCTGTACTCCGAAGCTCATCGAACCGCCTTGATGAGAATTCTACATGGTTCCCATGTAAATCCTGAAATTTCGGTGGCCCAGTTTGAAGGGGTTGTTACAAATATTTCCGCGGGAAACTGTCTAGGCTTCAGTGATGACGAGCTCCCTCCTGAGGGCTGATCTCATAATAATGCGCTGCATATTTCCATCAGGTGCTTAGATACTGTAATGTCTCGGGTCTTAGTAGACATTGGGTCTTCTTTGAACGTGATGCCTAAGCATACTCTGCTCAAGCTAAACATGGACGGGATGATGATGAAATCCAGTATGCTGACAGTCAAAGCCTTTGATGGGTCGAGGATGTCTGTAGAAGGAGAAGTTGACTTACCCATCAAAATCTTCCCCCACGTGTTTTACCTTCCGTTCTATGTCATGGACATTCGTCCATCTTACACTTGCTTGCTGGGACGCCCGTGGATCCATGTGGCAGGGGCCGTTACTTAAACCCTGCACCAACGTTTGAAGTTCATTATCCAAGACAAGGTCGTCATTATTGGCGGAAAGGAAAATGTCATGATTAACAATGTTACTTCCTTCCGTTATGTCGAAGTAGACGAAGAAGTTCATGAAACCCCTTTTCAGGCCTTGGAAATAGTTCCTATTGACAGAGTCCCCACCATGCTGGAAAATACATAGAATTCTGGAGTCCCGATGGTTTCCTTGAGAGATGCCAAGGCTATTGTGGAATCTGGAGTCCCTAATGGAGACTGGGGCAAAGTGTTAGAGGTGCGTGAAAAGCAGGACAAGTCTGGACTTGGGTTCAGGTCCCCGTTTTCATACCATGTTAGTACGAATCCAATTATGCTCAAGGGAAAACAAGTTCCTCCATTTCAAAGGTATTTGTTAAGGCCGGTCCGGAGGCTCAAGGACAGATCCATGCAATTGATGATGAAGACGATGCAGATATGGCTCAGTACATCTACCAGATTGCGCCTGATCAAGAGCTCCACAATTGGACTGCCACTGATATTCTCGAAGTGGTTTTATTTTACATGTAATGTTCTTGTTTTAAATAAGTCGCATGCTTTTGCCCGAAGCATGTTGACGGCTTGTGAAAAGGGCCCCTCATGTTTATATGTTTGTTTAAAATTTTTGAATAAAATGTCATTCTTGCATAAAATTTGTGCTCTCTCTCTTTTCTTGTTTTCGTAAAATAAAATGGAAATGTGTTTCTAACTCTTTAACCATTTTCCAATTCGCATCCATATTCTAAAATAAGGCATGATCCATCAAATCATGCAGGTCTGCCTCAAATTCCATAAAAAATGGTGATGTTACAGTTCCTTGCACCAATATCCTTGGAAATCTGAATGACCAAGCCGATGAGGGTAGTGGGGAAGATTGTGAAATTCTGGAAGAATTGGCAAGGCTGTTGAAACAAGAAGAGAAAATGATCTTGCCTCATCAAGAAGCCATTGAAGTCATCAATCTCGGTACTGACGCAGTGAAAAAGGAGGTCAAGATAGGGGCCGCTTTGCAAGATAACGTAATGAAAGGGTTGATTAAGCTTTTCAGAGAATACTCCGACATCTTTGCCTGGTCGTATGAAGATATGCCTGGTCTAGATACGGATATAGTCATTCACCACTTGCCACTCAAGCCAGAATGTCCTCCAATAAAGTAGAAGCCAAGGAGAACTCGTCCAGATATGTCTCTCAAAATCAAAGAAGAAGTTGAAAAGCAGTTGAATGCAGGCTTTTTGTTGGTATGTGAATACTCAGATTGGATTGCCAACATCGTACCTGTCCCTAAGAAAGATGGGAAGGTGCGCATGTGTGTAGATTATCGAGATCTGAACAAAGCAAGCCCAAAAGACGACTTCCCATTACCATACATCGACGTATTGGTTGATAATACGGCTCAGTCCTCAGTTTTCTCCTTCATGGATGGTTTTTCAGGATACAATCAGATAAAGATGGCCCCGGAAGACATGACAAAGACGAAATTCACTACTCCATGGGGTACTTACTGTTATAAGGTCATGCCTTTTGGCCTCAAAAATGCTGGTGCAACATATCAACATGCCATGGTGACGCTTTTCCATGATATGATTCATAAAGAGGTCGAAGTGTATGTTGATGATATGATTGCAAAATCACAAAACAAGGACGAACACTTAGTCCATCTGCAAAAGTTATTTGCGCGTTTGCAAAAGTTTAGACTAAGGCTTTACCCGAATAAGTGCACCTTCGGAGTGCGATCCGACAAACTACTCGGTTTTATCGTAAGTCAATGAGGCATCGAGGTAGATCCCGACAAAGTAAAAGCTATACAGAATATGCCAGCACCAAAAAATGAAAAAGAAGTAAGAGGGTTCCTTGGGAGATTGAACTATATAGCCAGGTTCATTTCTCATCTCACAGCTATTTGTGAACCCATCTTCAAATTGTTACGTAAGAATCAAGATGTCCGATAGGATGCTAATTGCCAGGAAGCCTTTGAAAAAATCAGACAGTACCTCCAAGAGCCACCAATCCTTATCCCTCCAGTGCCTGGGAGGCCACTCATTATGTACTTGACGGTGCTGGAAGGATCCATGGGTTGTGTGCTCGGGCAGCAGGATGAAATAGGACGTAAAGAGCATGCCATCTATTATCTGAGTAAAAAGTTTACCGATTGCGAATCTAGATATTCTTTACTTGAAAAAACTTATTGTGCGCTTGCTTGGGCTGCTCGGCGTCTGAGGCAGTATATGCTGACATACACGACCCTTCTAATATCGAAAATGGATCCGATAAAGTATATCTTTGAGAAACCAGCACTCACAGGCAGACTTGCTCGATGGCAGATGCTTTTATCTGAATATGACATTCAGTATGTTACACAAAAGGCTATCAAAGGTAGCGTTCTTGCAGATCATCTTGCTCATCAGCCGTTGGAGGAGTACTAATCAATGAAATTTGACTTCCCTGATGAAGATGTTATGAAGCTTGATGATCATGATGGGGTCGATCCAAAAGAGCGATGGACTCTTACGTTTGATGGTGCCTCGAACGCTTCAGGCCATGGCATTGGGGCAGTACTAACTTCTCCATATAATATTCATACACCGTTTACGGCCCGGTTATGTTTCGATTGTACAAATAATGTGGCAGAGTATGAGGCATGTGTAATGGGTCTAGAGGCAGCTATCGAACTTAAAATCAAGATCCTGTAAGTCTTTGAAGACTCCAATTTGGTCATACATCAGGTACGAGGTGATTGGGAGACGAAACACCCCAGTTTGATTCCATACAAAGATTACATCTTGCAGTTAATACCCGCTTTTGAGGAAATCACCTTTGAGCATATTCCCATAGATGAAAACCAACTGGCTGATGCTTTAGCCACATTAGCATCTATGTTTTCGGTGAGATTTCCAAATCAGGCACCAAATATACGCATCCTCAAGTACAAAGAGCCGGCACATGTCTTTCCTGCCCATTGTCTCTCAACCGAAGATATGACCGATGAGAAGCCGTGGTATTACGACATTAAACGATACCTCGAGAAGCAAGAGTATCCCGAAAATTCTACAATTTGTGATAAGCGTACGCTTAGGAGATAAGCATCCAAGTTCCTCTTATCGGGAGACGTCCTGTATAAGAGAAATTATGACTCGATTCTGCTCAGATGCGTGGATAGACACAAAGCAGAATCGATCATAAAGGAAATCCACGAGGGTTCTTTCGGGACTCATTCGAGTGGGCATTCTATGGCGAAGAAAATCTTACGAGAAGGATACTTCTGGATGACAATGGAGAGTGATTTTTGTGTATATGCAAAATCGTGCAACAAGTGCCAAGTATATGCAGACAGAATTCATGTTCCTCCAACCCCGCTGAATGTTATGACCTCCCCGTGTCCGTTTGCAATGTGGGGAATTGATATGATTGAAAGAATTGAACCAAGTGCTTCGAACGGTCATAGATTCATATTAGTGGCTATCGACTATTTCACCAAATGGGTAGAAGCAGCTTCTTACAAGAATGTAACCAAACAGGTCGTCACCAATTTCATCAGGAAGGAAATCATATGTCGTTACGGAGTTCCTCATAGAATCATCACTGATAATGGTTCTAATCTTAACAACAACATGATGAAGGAATTGTGTGAATAATTCAAGATTGAACATCATAATTCATCGTCGTATCGACCAAAAATGAACGGTGCAGTCGAAGCTGCCAACAAGAACATAAAGAAGATCGTCCAGAAGATGGTCAGAACAAACAAAGATTGGCATGGAATGTTGCCTTTTGCTATACATGGCTACAGAACATCTGTGCGCACTTCAACAAGGGCAACCCCATTTTCGCTTGTCTATGGCACTGATGTCGTGCTCCCTGTCGAAGTAGAAATTCCTTTGTTGAGAGTTCTGATGGAGACCAAGCTTGATGAGGCAGAATGGGTTCAGACAAGGTACGACCAACTCAATCTGATTGATGAAAAGCGGCTGACGACCATCTGTCATGGCCAGTTGTACCAACAGAGAATGAAAAGAGCATTTGACAAAAAGATTCGTCCTCGAAAGTTTTATCCTTGTGATCTGGTCCTAAGAAGGGTCATCATACAAAGCCATTCCGACCCAAGGGGAAAATGGACCCCCAATTACGAGGGACCATACATAGTGAAGAGAGCTTTTTTAGGAGGTGCCTTAATCCTGACAGACATGGATGGGGAAGACGTTCCACTCCCAGTCAATTCAGACTCAGTAAAAAAATTCTATGCATAAAGAGACCCGCTACGTCGAAAACCCGAAAGGGCGACTTAGGCAAAAAAATGGGCATCCCGATGGACACAAAAGTCCAGGAAAAAATTAGGGATAATATGAAAAAGATAACAACCCACTAAGTTGAAAACCCGGAAGGGAGACTTAGGCAAAAATGGGTATCCCGTTGGGTCGAAAACCCGAAAGGGCGATCCAAGCAAAAATTAGGGATTTTAAGCGAGAGGCTGTAGTCTGAATGCTCTTCACAAATGACACGTGCACATCTATAGCACCTTGGCAGTGAATTGACCAGTCCAACTACTACTCTTCAGAGGCAAGGCATTGAGAAAACTTAGGATATGGGAATTGTAGCAATACCGGTTTTAATGGAAATTCGAGCATCTCTCGTTGCCATTTATGCCTGTTGTATTTTTTTTTGTTTCTGTTTCGCAGCTACCTCATATAGGAGTTGCTTCCTTGTACGAATGCCTATTCACAGGCCAATCAATAAAATCTGTTTTCATCAAAGTTGTCTCTTATTATCATGAAATGTTTTTGTATGCAGAATATGTTTTATTTGTTAATTAAACATGGCATTAGAAACATGGGGAATAAAAAATTCTCAAGCCGAGATAAAACTTGACTTTACGTCAATGTATAACCATGTGGGGATGTCATATGCACTCCAAATGTTGTTTTTCCTTGCAGGTAGCAATTTGTAACAGTCACCCTGACCTAGCCAGCACGCGAAGCTGCCTTCATCTGCTATAGACAACTTCATGTCTAATTCCCCAAGCAAATTCAGAAAGTTCAGAATCATCGTTTGGCTCGGCACGCGCAAGCGCATCCCTAATGGAGCTAAACCGGGGCATTTGCAGAGCCAAACCGGGGCATTCGCAAAGCCAAACCGGGGCATTCACATAGCTAAACTGAGGCATTTGCAGAGCTAAACCGGGGCATTCGTAGAGCTCAACCAGGGCACTCGTAAGTGCCCATGCCCATCTCTTATCCCTAAGTGATTCAAGAGTTAATTCCCTAGTGTGCATAAACATAGGGCATGTATTCAAAGAGATCCACATGGTGTTCAGTATCCATTCTTCGGCATATTCAGTTCTATCATCCTCTCAACGGTTCAGGATGTATGGGAGTCTGGCCAGATTATCTCTTCCCCGACGATACGATTCAGAATCCAGCATCATACCTGAAGAATCACTTCGTCAGCAATTCAATCCTCAGCAGAATCGACAACGATCTTTGGTCTTCAAGAGCTCCCCAGTGCAAATATTTATCAGTATCCACAACAACCTTTGATATTGCAGGCTTCCAACGTCAATATATATTGGCATCCCCAGTGATGAACAATGGTTCCCAGCGAGCCTTCTCTTATCCCCATGAAGTTTATTTCTTCGCACTGCATATAGTTATCACTGCATAACATTACATCCTCAAAAGCGCGTAGCCGATCCATCAGAATGGATCTTTGCGGCAAAAGAAATTCAAACATGCATACGAAGCATAGGCCAGATCAGGTACCTTACACAAAAGACCTGAATTATTCAAGGACAACAATACATCCCTACAGGATGGTATCATGCCCAAAACCCCCAGTCGATGACCTTCACCTTTTCGATACGCAACAAAATCAATACACTTTGTTATTCTAAACCCAGTTCTTGTCTGGTAGTCAGTTCCCTAAACACTCGTATGTGTCAAGTTTCCTAAACACCCACCCGAGTCAGTTATCCAAACCTTTTTTCATGTCTTCCTTTTGATACTCGCCTGTATCTTCTTTCAATACTCGTCCGTATTGATTCAAACACTCTTCCGTGTTTAACCTTTCTTGATGCTCATCCGTGTCACTTATCTAAACAATCGTCATGTCGTAACCCATGTTTCCTTTTTTGAACCTGATATCGCCCGTAGGCTAGGTTCGTCCCATAGATCATCGTCGAAACTGAGACCGCCCGTAGGCTAGGTTCTTCCCATAGATCATCATCGAACCTAAGATCGCCCGTAGGCTAGGTTCTTCCCATGGATCACCGTCGAACCTGAGATCGCCCGTAGGCTAGGTTCTTCCTTAGATCATCTTAGAACCTAAGATCGCCCGTAGGCTAGGTTCATCCCATAGATCACCGTCGAACCTGAGATCGCCCGTAGGCTAGGTTCTTCCTTAGATCATCTTAGAACCTGAGATCTCCCGTAGGCTAGGTTCTTCCCATAGATCACCGTTGAACCTGAAATCGCCCGTAGGCTAGGTTCTTCCTTAGATCATCTTAGAACCTGAGATCGCCCGTAGGCTAGGTTCTTCCCATAGATCACCGTCGAACCTGAGATCGCCCGTAGGCTAGGTTCTTCCATAGATCATCGTCGAACCTGAGATCATCCGTAGGATAGGTTCTTCCTTAGATCATCGTCGAACCTGAGATCGCCCATAGGCTAGGTTCTTCCCATAGATCATCGTCGAACCAGAGATCTCCTCTTGGCTAGGTTCTTCCGATAGATCACCATCTAACCTTAGATTGCCTCTTGGCTAGGTTCCTCCTTAGATCACCTTCTTAGAACCTGAGATCGCCTTTTGGCTAGGTTCTTCCTAATACTGTCACTGCCGAACCTGAGATCGCCTCTTGGCTAGGTTCTTCCTTAGATCACCTTAGAACCTGAGATCGCCTGTAGGCTAGGTTCTTCCCATAGATCACCGTCGAACCTGAGATCGCCCGTAGGCTAGGTTCTTCCTTAGATCATCTTAGAACCTGAGATCGCCTCTTGGCTAGGTTCTTCCCATAGATCATCGTTGAACCTGAGATTGCCCATTGGCTAGGTTCTTCCTTAGATCATCTTATAACCTGAGATCGCCCGTAGGCTAGGTTCTTCCTCAGATCACCTTAGAACCTGAGATTTCCCATTGGCTAGGTTCTTCCTTAGATCATCTTAGAACCTGAGATCGCCCGTAGGCTGGGTTCTTCCTCAGATCACCTTAGAACCTGATATTCGCCATTGGCTAGGTTCTTCCTCAGATCACCTTAGAACCTGAGATCGTCGTTGGCTAGGTTCTTCCTCAGATCATCTTAGAACCTGAGATCGCCCGTTGGCTAGGTTCTTCCAATAGATCATCGTCGAACTTGAGATCACCCGTAGGCTAGGTTCTTCCTTAGATTATCTTAGAACCTGAGATCGCCTGTTGGCTAGGTTCTTCCCATAAATCTTGTCTTAGAACCTGAGATCGCCCTTAGGCTAGGTTCTTCGACAAATCACTCTCATATTTCATCTTAGGATCGTAGGTCGCCCATAGACCTTGTCTGCTGTCTTTTCGTACCAACCTTTGTCTTGTATTGGCATCACGCCACGTTACAAGTCTAATCTACGTCTCTTCACTAGGAAACAAAAATTTCCTTCCCCAGCAAAAAACTAAAAAAAAATTCTTTCCCCAGCAAAAAACAAAAAAGTTATTTCCCCAGCAGATATCACAAAAATAAATAAACACTTACACCCTCTCCCATAACAAACTTTTGGCATTGGTATTTAATCATCTTCTACCTCGAACTTCCGAACGGCATGCGCTAATCGTAATTTCAGGTTTAAGAAGATTAAATAGGGGCAGCTGTAATACCCCAAATTTGTCCTACCGTCTCACTTTTATCTAGCGTACGCATCTTGCACTTTTCTCATGTACATAACCTTCATTAGGTCATCTAACACATCATGCATCATTAAGATTGTTTCAGTTGATTTCTCCATCAATCATTTGTTTCAAGCTAGGGTTTTATTTCCTGAACTTCTTTATCGTCAAACTACAGGGGTATTCTTTCTTCTCGACATCAAGTTGCAATCTTTCTTCAAGGCTTAAGAATTAGGGTTTTCGTCTGTTAATATTCAACTGAGGATCCTTGGATTTCCAAGTCAAAGCTATCTTCCATATTCCCATATTCCCATATTCATTCTCCATATTTCATCAAGGCTTTGTTGTTGTGTTAAGACCACTGTTGAACCATGATACAAGGTGTTGAGTTTGAAAGTCCATTGTGCTCATGGTGTCATTATTTCAAATGCTTGTTGCTTGACACACAAGTTTGGTTTATATTGAGGAATTGAATTGAATTAGGGATTCATTGAAGTTGTAATTTGATTGGAACTCATTCATTAAGATTTTAAGAGGATTTGGAGTGAATAAAAGTTCTTAAATATTTGTGTGAGATTTCTTAGAATAAAAAGGCATGTATCAAACTCACTTGTTTCATCCAACAATCAAAGTGTCATCCAAATAGTCATTCAAGAAATCATTATAGATTCAAGTCTCTTCGTGATTACCTTGCAAAATTTTTGGATTCGTGCCATGATTATTTGAATTCATACAAAGGCGTCTAAAGGAAATATTGAAGGGAAAGGAATTTGGAAGTTCAAAATCAATTTGAAAGTTCAAGGTTACAAATGAATTACATCGTCAAATTTTCAAGTTACAATTCATTAAGGCTTCCATTTATTCAAGTTCCAAAATACATTACAAGTCATTCATAAGATTTTACATGGAAATTTGGTCCTAAGCCTAATCTTCTAAATCAATGCAAATCCAAACAAATGGTGCATAAACCCAAAATAGTTCCAACATCAACATCAGCTCCTTCATTGTACTCAATGCTGCACTACATTAACAAGAACGGATCCAATCAACATCAAACGATCCACCTGCCAACTGAACTGGGCACCATACCTGGCCTACATCAAACACTAACCAGTTACAAGTTTTCTTCAAGCCAATCCTGCATCAATATATTTGAAAACAAATCGTCCAAGTTATAATCCTACATAATATTCACGACAAAAAAATCAAAAAGGGAAGAAGGCAGTCATATAAGAGCAGACTGTACTGTAACCAAGCCATGACAAAAAAAAACAGAAAACAGAAATAAACTGACTTTCAACAAACTGCTAACAGAACTATAAAACCAGAAAAATTCCCTAAGAGTTTCTAACGAACTATAACAAATTAACCCTCTCTAACCAATTCCCTTAACTGTCAAAAAACAGAAGTTTATAACCGATTCTCTAACCTGTAACTACCCTGCATAACCAAATCCTAACTTCCCAACCTAACGACCTCTAACTAACTTTTTCTCCATAATAGAAATAACTAACTTCTAAACTCCTAACAAAACTTTAGAGCCTATAACTAACCTCAAAGCTGACCCTAGTCTCACCATTAGTCCATAACCGAAAATCCAGATCCTAAGGCTAGGATTCATTGGCCCTCTAACTGTATTCAGATTCCAAAAAAATAGTTCCTTCAAAATTCTGTTTTCATTCTCCAACTGAATGCTACTCCCTCAGTCATCTTCATGCCATTTCTAATCCCACATCACCTTCTTCAATCTCTAGCTCTCTCTGATAACTTCACCCTCACTATTAGTCTCCTCTCAACTCTCTCTCCCTCTCTCTCTCTGCAACTCGCCTTCATTCTCGGAACCTTTAAGCTACACTCACTATCTTCATCTTCCTCAACTCTGACACTTGTCTGCAACTTCACTCGTCACCCTCACACTCACGAAGTTAAGCTCACCATAACGTAGCAAGCAACACAGAACATTCAGAAGCATACACATGAAAAGAAGAGCGAGGAAATAGGAGATGAAGCAGAATAAGGAAATAGTTCACGAAGAGGGGAAATAAGAAGATCGAAACAAGATTCAACATACCTGCAATCATCTTCTTTGCTTCAGCCAATTCGTATCGAAGGTACAAGATTCCTTCATTATTTCGCCTTGTTCTTGACACCAACGTGTAGAGAGGAGTAAGTAGATCCATAATCCTATGGAATCATCGCCTTGCGCTTCATAAATTCCGCTTAATTCAACTGTCATCAACCTAGGGTTTCAGAGCAGTTCCGCTAGATCTGATTCGGTGTGAATAGAATTGAAAGAAAAGAGTGTCGAATTAGGATTCAGGGATTGATTGCCATCGGTTTTTATGTTGTGAGTTACTCGGTTTAGGGAGATTTGGATGTCCTTGATGGCGGTGATACGACAGTGAGTTTTCATTGAATAAGAACGGACGAAATTTGAGGAGGAAGAGATAAGCTGCATGTAAAACCTAGCAGTGTATCCAAACGCGTGCGTTTTACCATTTTTCATTATTCCCCTTTCTAAATTTAATTTTGTCATTTAATTGGAATAACAAATAACAAAAAATTTGAATTGAATCATGCTGATGAATTGCCGGGCCGAATTTCAATTCCTGAGGCCCGTTAGTTTTTTTAGAGGATAGTAAATGGCCTTGTAAAAAAAAACATAGCATTGGACTCTAACTGTATGGGCCTGCAGCGCCCTGGTTTCTACTACACCCCCTGGACCTAGATTAGCACCCTCCTGAATTCATTAATTCTTTGTTAAGATTTAGTTTTTTCATGTTAATTTTTGTCAACATTATACATGATAAAAATGTAATAAAACCAAATAAAAATAAAAATAGTAGAATAATATAATGGTTCTTTTAGGAATTAATTCTTTAAATTTTTTAGAATTATCTTTACATAAAAACTAATAAAAAATAAATACATTTTCTCTTTTAGTTTTTATCCGTGTTTTCGTGCCATTTCACCATGTTATATTTTGACGCATTTGTTCATTGTGCAAGGTACATTTTTGTGCTTTCGATCATGTAACATAACAGGTAGTTATGTGATCGAAGCATACGACTTAAGCTCGCTCCCGATGCGACACACCTTATTTCTCATTGTCCTGAGAAATTCATATCATGTTATATGTTGTCCTGATGCATGTGATATCTTATGACACTTTGTGCAGAAACCCCTGATTACGCGTTACATTCGCAACACGCATTTGCCTTTATCTTAGTATGATATTATTGCTGACTCTGTTTGTTTCTTGGTGAAGCTTGCTCAACGCGTACTCCCTGCTTTTTCAGTGCTTGCGTCTGCTCTTGACGACTTGCTCACTTTGGTAGCCTCCGCTACTACTCTTGTACCTCATTTCGCACTTTATTGCATTTCTTTACTGCATGCTAATATTAGATAGAATTCTCTCGAGAACCCGAATCTTAGGACCACCAGTGTATGATAACATTAGGTTTAGAAATAGGCTAGTCTCACTGTGACTTTTCTTCCCCGTTTGCATTCACACTAAAACTAAAACTTCTTTTTCTTTCAAAAATTCAAAATACTTTAAAACTACTGATGAGAATCATGCCTTTGCTTAGTATGGGAAATGATAAGCGGGTCTCTTCTCGATCTTATTGTTCTTCATCCCAAGTTTAGGTGTGGTTCAATTCTCAAAGACTCCCTTTCATAGATAAGTAGAAAAGTGGCTAATATCTCTCTCTTGAGGTCAACTAGTCATCATCTGCAACAAAATACAACCAACTCAAACCATTTGTGCGTTCAAGCACCTTTTTCTAAAAAACCCTTTTCAGGTAAGGACATGATTAATTTACTTCTGTGCCAACGCATAAGTCTCTAAAGGTAGAGCTGCGGCAGAAGGCAGAATTAACTTCGTCCATAAAAAACACAAACAAACAAAAACATATGAGCCGAACTACGGTAGCTCTGATTCCTCAAAACGGATACGTAGGCATTGGGGTAGGGCCCAAGCGAGCACAATTTTATTTTCCCTACATTCTTTTCCACTTTCTTTTGCATGCATTATCCCTTCAGTAGTATAATAAACAGTAAGCATAGATTAAACACACCCATAAGATAGATAACAAGAGTGGATACCATAGAGTACTACGGGCGTGTGGGGTGCTAATACCTTCCCCTCGCGTAACAGACTCCCTTACCCGATCTCTCGGTCGCAAGACCGTGACTTCTCCCTCATCAGTTTTTCTCGATGTTTACCTTTCCCTACGCGTGAGATAAAAGACATTCGATGGCGACTTCATTGTTTTGATGATTTTCAGCCGGTTGTTTCAACATCATATGCATTTACTAACCATTTCAAGGATTTTGGAGATTCATCTTTGTTCTTGTTTTGTAGGATATGGATTCACTTCGCATGAAAACTATCCAAATCAACCTTGTAAGAATTCCTCCCCAACTCAAGGAGCTAGCTTCAAAGATCCCTGAGAATTCTCCATTCACCGAGAGACATGGTCGTCTGCTCAACTTAGTCACTTCCAACACAGAGGAGGATATGATGAAGGTGCTCTTCCAGTTCTTTGATCCTTTGCACCATTGCTTCACATTTCCCGACTATCAGCTTGTGCCTACTTTGGAATAATTCTCTCAACTCTTGAGGATTCCCATTCTCAATCAACTACCTTTCAATGGTACGGAAAGAGATCCAAAGCCGGAAGAGATTGCTCAAGCTCTGCACTTGCACTCATCTGATGTCACAACTCATTGGGAAACTAGAAGTGGTGTCAAAGGCTTCTTAGCAAAGTTTCTGTTTGAGAAAGCCCAAAGTTGTTGGAGTTCCCTAGACCTGCAAGCTTTTGAGGAAATTGTGGCTCCCCTCATCTATGGCATGGTTTTGTTTCCCAATCCTGACCAACTCATAGAGGTGAGTGCCGTCAAAATCTTCATGTCACGAAATTCGGTGCCTATATTACTAGGGGATATCCTACACTCTTTTCACACTCGCACAATGAGGAAAAGAGGTGTCCTTATGTGTTGCACTCCTCTCCTGGAAAGATGGTTTATTTCTTATCTTCCCCAATCAGTCTTAAAAAATGAGCAAGGATTAAGGTGGTCACAAAGGTTAATGACGCTCAAACATTCGAATATTCATTGGTGTTCTCGATCCAAAGAGAATGTTATCGTTGTTGACCGTTGTGGGGAATTCCCTAATGTCCCTCTACTTGGCATTAGGGGAGGAATCACCTACAATCCATGCTTAGCTCTAAGACAGTTTGGTTATGCCCGAAGGGATGATCCACATGAGATGTTGATTCAAGGTTTGGTATTCGACTACAACAACGACGATCAAGGTCTTCGCCAGAGATTCATACGAGCATGGAGGATGCTAAACAAGGTGGATAGCAAGACTTTGGGACACAAGAATTCCATCCCTCTTGAGCCTTACCTCAAGTGGGTACGAACCCGCACTCAAAGTCTTATGATGCCTTATCCTTCCATCCTTCCAGTAATCATTGAGCCTGTTAAGGAAGGAGAAGTTCCATACATTATCCTACATCCTGATGTGCCCACATCTCTTGAAGACCTGCAAAGGGATTGGATACAACTCAAAGGAGAGCGAGATACTTTCGAAGCCCAATTTTACGCAAGCGAGAAGAAGGTTTTGGAACTCACTAGGCTACTTCATGAGGAGCAGCCTCTAAATGCCTACATAGCACCAAAGAGGATGCGCACTACTTTTTTATCTTAGAGTTTTTGTATTATTTTGCCCAAGGGGCATTGATGTATTCAAACTCTACCTTATTAATATAACGTGTGTTTCTTTTTGTCTAAAACGAACTTGAACCTTTTTGAAATCCTTGAAAACATTGCATGTGCACATATCATTCATCATAAGATAAACAGGTCTTTTGCAATGAGTTTCCTCATCTCTCTACTGTTTATTTAAGTAAGATGGATCTCGAACAGACAGTCAAAGATCTTCAAGTTCAAAACACGCAGTTTCAACAGTTACTCACAACCTTGTCCAAAGGACAAGAGGAGTTGAAGACTCTGTTGGCCAAAGAGAAGAAGAAGAAAGAGAGGAAACAAACTGGTGTTGTAATCATGGGGAGAAGGTTTCAAGGACAAACTAGAAGAACCTTGAATTTCGCAGCAACATCTGATGAAGGAGAAGGAAAATGAAAGGAAACAGCTGTCCCGTCAGAATCCGAATAGGAGGAAGAAGAGGAAGACTACTCCGAGGAACAGTATCCTCCAGCGGATGATAAGTACAGACATCTTGAAGAGCGTTTGAAAGCTATGGAAATACAAAGGGTGCCGGTTCTAGACTTTGAAGAATTGGGACTAGTGTCGGGAATCGTGATCCCACCAAAGTTCAAAGTGTCATTGTTTGAAAAATATGATGGGGTGTCATGTCCTAAGATGCACCTCCGATCATATGTGAGAAAGATTCAGCCGCACTCCGCCGATAAAGACTTGTGGGTCCTTTTTTTCCAAGATAGCCTATCTGGAACACAACTCGATTGGTTTTACAAATTGGAAAGGGCCGATGTCCACAACTGGGAAGATCTTACCGCAACTTTATATAAGCAATACCAGTATAATGCAGATTTGGCGCCTACCCATACTCAACTCCAGAGTATGGCCATGGCTTCAAATGAAGGTTTCAAGGATTACACGCAGAAATAGAGAGATCCAGCTGGGAGAGTACAACCCCCTTTGTCTGAAAGGGAGTTGGTGGATATGTTCTTAGGAACTCTATCGGGCCCTTTCTTCAACCATTTAATTGGGAGCTCATCTGCTGGATTTACTGAATTAATACTAACCGGAGAGAGGGTGGAAGCTGGCATAAAAAGTGGAAAGATTCAGAAGGATTCATCTGCCTCTACAGCTGTGAGAAAGCCTTTCACTGGAAAGAAGGAGGTATTTGTTGTTTACCCACAAAGGAACCAAGGGAGAGCTGAGCGCCGACCAATGGTAGGGGCCATTATGATCCCAAAGCCAACATTTGATCAACCAAGAAGTAACCAACCGAGGGTGGAAAGGCCAGTCCGGCAATTCACCAGAATTAATATGACTCTAGCCCAGGTTTTACCACATCTTCTGAAATCTAATTTGACAACTCTGAAGGAAGCTCCAAAGAATCGCAACACTACATCCCCTCATTATCACCCAAATGCCAGATGCGCGTATCAGTCTGAAAGTCCGGGTCATGACACTAACAACTGTTGGACCCTGAAAAATAAGATTCAAGACCTTATAGATGCAAAAGAGATTGAGTTTGATGCATCCGAGAAACCAAACGTCATTTCCGCTCCTATGCCTAGGCATGGTCACAACACCAATGCTATCGAAGAAGATTTGTTTGTTACCATAATTGATGAACTCTTGACCCCACTCCCAATCATTAAGATAAACTTGTTAAAAGCTAGTGTATTCCCGGGTTGTGATGAAGACTACCATCTTTGCTTATCCTCACCAACTGTTTGCCCTTTGTTGAAGACAGGCATTCAACGCTTGATAGACAACCAATAGATTCTATTTGAAAGTGCTCCTGTTTTACCTGTTCCTGTTGAAGACGTTCAATCATAACCATCTCCGCCAATCCTTCCAGGGTCCCCAAAATACTCGTTAGGATTACATCAGTTCCAAAAACTACTCCTCTTATAATCACAATGCTCGGGCCGGTCCCGTATGAATCAGACAAAACAGTACCGTGGAATTACGGTGGAGACATCTACTACCATGGTATCAAACAAGATGGGATGGCCGCCGAGGAGATAAGCTCCAAAGAAGAAAAATATGACATTAGCAATATTTCCGGAACCAGTAAGATTACCCGTAGCGGTAGAATCTTCTCTCCAGAAATTTCCCCTCCAAAGGCAGTTTTTGGACCCGTGGTTATTGCAAAGGTTACCTCCATACCAATAATCATATATGCAAGTGCTCCTGTTAACAAAGACGAAACAACCCCTGCTGTTATCCCTACCAACACTCCTATTGCTGAAATTCGAGGAAAAAATATTCAAGAAGAGCCTGTCCGGACGAAGGCTCAACCACTGACTATCCCCGAAACCTCCAAGAAGGAAATGGAGGAGATCCTGAGAATAATAAAGAAGAGTGAATACGACGTAGTTGAATAGTTGGGGCAAAGTCCCTCCAAAATCTCCATGCTAGCATTGTTACTATGCTCAGAGGCACATGCGAAGGCTCTGGTAAAGTTTCTAAAGACAGCCCATGTGCCTTAAGAGACATCGGCTGACCAATTTCAAAATTGCGTGGCCAGCTTGACGGCTGATAACGGCCTAGGTTTCTCTGATGCTGATCTGACACCAAGGGAGAGAAAGCACAACGAGGCATTTCATGTCTCCATGGAATGTAGAGGAACAACTCTGGCCCATGTCTTGGTGGACACTGGCTCATCTTTGAATGTTTTACCGAAGAAAGCTCTCGACAGATTGGACTGCGAAGGACTGATGTTGAAACCCAGTTACATAGTCGTAAGAGCATTTGATGGTTCAAAGAGGATGGTCCACTGAGAGGTAGACATCCCCATAAAGGTTGGGACTCAAACTTTCAACTCAACCTTCTATGTAATGGACATCCGCCCCTCTTACTCCTGTCTGCTAGGACGACTGTGGATCCATAATGCCGGTGTTGTCACCTCTACACTACACCAGATGCTGAAATACCCGGTCCATGGAAAGATTACCACTGTCCACAGAGAGGAAGAGTATATGATTAGCCACCTCAATTCCTTCTGGTATATGCAATTGGACGGCGAATTCATTGAAACTCCTTTTCAACATTTCGAAGAAGTCTCTCAAGAGGTAGAAGTAACCAAGACGGCGTCCCAGATCCCTAGGATTACAAGAACTCCACTCTGGATGTCATCTCTAAAGGACGCCAAGGCAGTAGTAGAGGAGGGAGGATGCACCATCTGGGGGCAACATCCGGATATTCTGTATAAATCTGTCATGTTTGGCTTAGGGTTTACTTCAAGTGCTCAGAAGGCTGTGCGCTGTGCCCATGCTGGAGGGCCACCTTTGAAGATTAGCAACCGAGGGATCAATGCAGTGGAATATGGTGAAGAAGATTGCAGCTTGGAAGATTGGATATTTCCTACTGTCAACGGAGGACTTCGCAATTGGTAAGCCAGAGACTTTGTCCCAATATCTTTCATCTCTCAGTAATTTATCTTTTACATTTCTGTTGGACTTGTAATATTCACAAACAATTCGCACATTTAAAACCTTGTGTCTTACCCGAGGCACAATGGTCCATTTGTAAGGGTTTTTTATTTCATCTTCATATGACATTCAATGAATCATGTACGTTTTTCACAGTTGTACCCCAAAATTTTCCCTCCCATATTTCTTAAAACATTGCAAGAAAAAATCTCCAAGTTGCTCAAGGTTGCTCAAGAATTGGTCAGACAAGCTATCTCCTAAGGCAGTCTATCCCAAATTAGGGTTTTGTGTTGCATCAAGATCCTTGAGCCCAAATGACCCCAATTTCTCACCAATGTCCTAATATGTTCTCAAGGTCATCCATGTCAAGTTTCAAGCCTTACAGAGGAAGTTTGCTCAGTCAATTACTCAAAGGTCCAAAAGTCGATTGTGCTAGGGCAAAAGTCAATTGTGACCTACATACAGTCAAACTTCAAGGTTTTTTGTCAACATTCTCACTTTGAAGGATATTTCATCATTTTATCAAGGGTTGATCATGATTCATCAATGATTTCTCAAAATTCATCAAGTTTCAAAAGTTGCTAAATTAGGGTTTTGCAGGAAAAGTCAACTCAACTTTGACTAAGCATAACTTTTTCATACTTTATAAGAAATGACCCATCCAAAGCTCATTTTGAAGAAGATGCAATTCCATACAATCCATATTCATACCCCAAGATCAAAATATGCACTCACAAGAAGTTATGAATTTGGACATTATAGGTCATTTTGAAAAGTCAACACAAACACCTATTTTTCCAAAGCTTCTAACTTAAGCATGGAATATCAAAATGAGATGAGACCAAAAGAGTTGGTTAGAGGACATCTCAATATTTCTAAAAAATCCAAGAACACCTCCAAAGGTTCAAAAGTGAAGAAGTTATGCATTGTTTAAGTTGGACTTTTTTGCAAAATTGCCAAAAGTCAACTATCCCCAAAACTTCAAATTTTGCCAAATGGGCCCATTATTTTTCACTTGATTTGAGTTTGCATTATTGTCCACGTGCTCTAGCCTTGGACATGTGTCCATATCTCATTTTTATTATTTAATTTGATTTTTATTTGAATTAATTCATTTTAAATCAAATAAAATCACATAAAATCTAAGGCATTGATAACAAATGATTTTCTGGTTGTTTTAGGCTCCAAATACAACTATCATTGCAATAAAATTCGTATCAAAGGCATTGGGTACAAAAAGATGTGATTTAGGCCAAGTTTGGAAAGCTTTTATGGAAGAATCAAATCAAATATGAAATCATCAATGTGGGAAGATTTGAACAACAAATGTTACCCTAATCCAATGTACAATACATAAGCAAGCGCAACATATAAGAATAGGGGTTAGAGAGCACTTGTGGAGGCAGAACCAAAGGAGTAAAAATCACAAAAAAGCTTGAGATCGAAATCAAGGTTGGAGACATTTTCAAGACTTGAGACGTATCCCAATCGTTTCTTGGCCATCTCCAGAAGCTAACCCAATCCAAACCAAGCATTTCCAGACCCCCTAGTGCACTGTAAGTCCATCGTAACATAACTACATTCTTGGTTTCGATTCGCTTTATTCTGGCATCCATTGAGTAAAATAATTGCATATTTGTGATCATAATAACATTTGCAAGCTTTTGGTATTAACGAATTTCATTTATCTGATCTGTAACAAGAACCACCATAGTTAGGATTTCTTGGATTGTTTTGGGTTTTCTCGTTTCAGGTAAAATTGATCTACGTGATGGACATGGTTGTGTCCAGGAGGTTGAGACGAACACAACCCTAGCCTTGGAACTCATTTTCATAGCCTGAGGAGAATTTTGGATCGAATTTGCGTTTTTAGCTGCGCATAGAAATCCACAGGTAAAGTTACAGTGCTGGGAGGACAGGGACGATGAGGTGTCATCCGTCCATTTGCCCATTCAAATATTACGCGCTTTTTTTTTATTTTTTCTGGAATTTGATTTGTTTTCATATATTATGTTTCATTTGCGTTATAATAACAAAAGAAACAACTTGGCCTAGTGGTGGCCACATAGGCGTTCAAAGACCAAAAGGCTAGAGGTCAGGGGTTCGATCCCTGCCTCCAGCAATTTGAATTTTTTCAATTTCTTTCTAACCAATAAACAAATTTCCTTTTTTTATCAAAATCACAAAAAAACATTTTTATCCAATAAAATTTTAGAATTCTTTTTTTTATTAATAAATACTAACTAATTAATTTAGGTTTTTAATTAGGAAACTTTAATTTATTTTTTGTAAATATTTAAAACTAATTAGAAATCATTAGGTTTTAATTCTAATTTAATTATTTTAATTTCTTTCTTAAATAATCAAAAAACTCTAAAAATATGTCTTTTATTATTTTTTCATCAATTAATTTATTTAAAAGTTAATTTAGTTATTTAATTTAGGATTTAACTTCTTTTCTTAAATAAAAACAACAAAACAAAAAAACATTTTTCTTTAATCAAAAGGGTCAAAACCCTAATTCACATTCGATTTAATTTCGCGTCGCGCTTTATTTATTTTTATCCATATTGATGTATCTGCTTCCGGTATGTAATAGATAAATAAGACCTTTTATTTATTTTACCGCTTTATTTTATTTTCAAAGGGTTGCTTTTGGCGATGTAAATACCCGACGCCTTGTAATTTAATTTCCGCACCCTTAATTTCTGCTAATTACAACTGCTAGATGTTTGATAATAGGGCTTGCATGACAAGAATGAATGCCTAATTTAAAAAAAAAGTTAGATCACCCTTAACATGTACAAAGATAAAAATAACTGAAAACGACACACTCGCACATGCGCACTCTTAGGGTACACCCCACTTGGTTGCCTTCGTACACGATCATTGAGTATAGGTCGTTTTAGAGGTCGCCCTCTTGTCTAAAAGATCATAGTCGCCTCAAAATGGTTGCCTCGGATATTGTTGCCTCAAACAAATGATCTAAGACATTAGGGTTACCGCTAAGGTGTCCTAACATTGCTTTAGTGACAGTATGTCCCTCATTTGAATTGACCCTCAAACTCCAACGACGGTGCTACCCACTCACTAATAGTGGGATAGCATTGTCTAAAGGAAATTAGCATAGAACCATTCCTTTTTCGAGTAGGTAGATTAGCTCTTAAGTACTTGCTCATTCCAAACAAATTTTTACACTTACACTCCTTTACAAAACAAAGTTTTTAAAAACACTTCATTACACTCTTGAGGACAGAAGCAAGAGTTAAATCAAAGTTTTAAAACAAAAACTTTTCAAACCCACAAGCACAAAGAAATTTTTTTTGAAAACAATTGAGCAAGTACCTAAGAGCCCGTGGATAACCACAAATAGAAAGGGTGCTAATACCTTCCCTTTCTATAAATCTACCCCCCGTACTCAGAAACATCTCGAAAAAGGAATTTGTCTGTGCTTTTTTCCTTTCCTTGTTGGATAAAATAAAAGTCGGTGGCGACTCTTGCTTACCGCGACATTTTGCGAATACAAACACAAAATGCAAACCAGCATTCCAAAAACAGTCAGTTCTTCCCACCGTATCATAGAACTGGCGACTCTGCTGGGGAATATTAAGTGGGGTGTACCTTAGGAATAATTCATATTGTTTTCAATTGCTTGACTTGTATGCTTTATCTTTATGGGTTTGAATCGGAGTTACTATAGATCCTAACCCGGATCTGGGGGACACCCTTTAGGTAAGTAGCAATAAACTGTGAGGGAACTGTACGGCGTAGATCGATACAGTTGAAGCAGTAGCTACGTTGGTGTGGCACTTTAGTATGTACCGATATCCCTTGTGGCGCAACGAGGAGAATATGGGTCTGCTAAGGGGTCATTAAGCACCAACTGACCTTATAACCTATAATTGACCAACTTGACCATAGAACAGTAGCAGTATGCTACAATCATTGAGACCAAACTCTCGCGATGATTCCGGTCGCAAGAAAAGGTTGCTAAACTAGAATTATGACTGATCGAGGGTGGTCAGTGATATTGAGATCCTCTAGAACCCAGTTACTATTTCTAGGACAGGTTTGAACCAACTGAACTGAAAGAGGGTAGTACCTAAGCTCCTTGCTAGCCTGAAATCTAAGGGCTATCTGTGTGACTTGTTTGCCCTTACCATGTTTGCTATCTATGAATACTTGTGGTGTGTTTCTATCATGACATCATGCATCATGACATTGCATGCATCTTGCATTGGACTAACCATTTCAAAGATCAATGGGATTCATCTTTGTTCTGTTTTGTAGGTCATGGCATCTATGCGTAGAAACACTATTCGGATCAACTTTGTACAAATTCGCACTCAGCTTAAGGAATTGGTTTCCAAGGTTCCTGACACTTCCTCCTTTATCAGAAGACATGGGAACCTCCTTGGTTTGGTCACTTCCAAGATGGATGAACAGATGATGAGTGTCTTATGCCAGTTTTTTGATCCACTGTACCATTGCTTTACTTTTCCGGACTACCAATTGGTCCCTACCTTGGAAGAGTTCTATGATCTACTTGGTATCTCCATTCTAGAGCAGACCCCGTTTACAGGTTATGAGAAAGTCCTTAGGCCGGAAGAGATTGCTTCAGCCCTCCATCTGACAAAGGCTGAGGTAATGTCTAATTGGGAAACTCGTAGTGGGACAAAAGGCTTCTTGACTAAGTTCTTGGTTGGTAGGGCTAATCAGTTTTGGGACAGTTTAGACTTTCAGGCGTTCGAGGACATCCTGGCTCTTCTTATTTATGGTCTGGTTCTGTTTCCAAACTAAGATTCTTTTGTTGACGTGAATGTAATGAAGATTTTCATGTTCGGTAATCCAGTACCCACTCTCTTGGGTGATATTCTGCATACCCTTTATGCCCGTACTGCTCGGAAACGGGGAACCCTTATGTGTTGTGCACCATTGCTGGCGAGGTGGTTTATTTTTCACCTCCCCAAATCAGTTTTGAAGAACAAGGAAGGCATGGGTTGGGCCTACCGGATTATGTCTCTTTCTCACATGGACATCATCTGGACTATTAAAGGCATGGAAGACGTAGCTATTATTGATTGCTGTGGGGAATACCCTAATGTTCCACTGCTAGGAATCAATGGAGGGATCACCTATAATCATTGTCTGGCCTTACGTCATTTTGGGCGAGCTAGGAGGGAAGGACCTCATGAGTTACTGATGCCAAACATTGTTTTTGACTTCCAAGGGGATAGTGATGAGCATCATCGCAGATTCATCCGAGCCTGGGATAGGGTGCACAGGTCTGATCCGCACGAGTTAGGTGTGAAGACTTCTCTTCCAATGGAACCATATCTCTGTTGGGTTCGTACACGTGCTCAGAAGCTAGGGATGCCCTACGAAGCCGTCTTGCCTGTGATATTTGAACTCGCTGATCAAGAAGGGGTTCCTCCTACCATCCTCCACCCATACATGCCTACTGACATTGAGGCATTAAAGAGGTCCTGGATCCAACTAAGGGAAGAGCGGGATACTTATAGAGAAAAGCATCACGAGCAAGAGCGGAAGATTCATAAGTTGACAAGGCAACTGGAGAACAAGCAGATCCTCAACGACTATGTCAGCACCAACGGGAAATGACCATGGGAGGGCTGATGTCTTTTTGTTATTTCTAGTTTTGATTTACTTTTCAGTTTTTCTTTTTGTAACGCCTTAAAGGAATTTGTTGAACATTTGAATTCAAGTTTATCTAATAAAAGTGTGTTTCATTTTGGTTTAGGAATTTGAATCCCTAAAGTCTTTGAAATCATATCATGCGTATTTCATTCCCATACACTTCATCACAGGTACCCTTACAGGTTTCTCATCTTCTTCGCTATTTATTTCAGCACATCATGTCTTCTGAAACATCAATTGATCAAGCCATCAAGGTTCTGCAAGCTCAAAACGCCCAGTTCCAAGAATTGTTCATGAGTTTGGCCAAGGGTCAGCAAGATCTGAAGACCCTTATCCTGAAAGATAAGAAGAAGAAGACGGTCCTACTGAATATGGGTCGCAGATTCGGAAACAATTTGCGAGAAGAGGTTGATTTGACTCACTCATCTAGAGGGGGAGAAAATCAGGAAGAAAGGAGGGCTCCTAGCCCTGTGGTTTCAGACAACGGGACTGACTTTGACTAAGACCAGTATCCTCTGGCTGAGGATAGATATAAACAACTCGAAGACTGGTTGAGCGCAATGGAGGTTCAAAAGGTCCCTGGATTAGACTTTGGAGACTTAGGTTTGTCATCTGGGGTGGTGATTCCCCACAAGTTTAAAGCACCAATCTTTGCTAAATACGACGGGGTTTCTTGCCCAAAACTGCACCTCCGCTCGTATGTTAGAAAGATTCAGCCATACACCGCTGACAAGAACCTCTGGATCCACTTCTTTCAAGACAGTCTCTCAGGGACTCAACTTGAGTGGTTTTACCAGCTGGAAGGAGCTAGTATCCGTAATTGGGAGGATTTAGCTGCTGCTTTCTACAAGCAGTACCAATACAATGCCGACCTCGCTCCCACGCATACCCAACTTCAGGGTATGTCTATGGGTGCGAGCGAAGGTTTCAAAGACTATGCTCAGAAGTGGAGGGACCTTGCTGGAAGAGTGCAACCCCCGCTAGTTGATAGGGAGCTAGTGGATATGTTTCTGGGGACCTTGTCTGGTCGGTATTTCAACCATCTGATTGGAAGTTCATCGTCTGGGTTTACAGAGCTGATTATGACCGGGGAAAGAATTGAGGCCGGTATCAAGAGTGGTAAAATACAGAAGGGTGCTTCATCAAGTACCGAAAAGAAGCCTTTTAAGAAGGAATCCAGCATTATTTACAGTTCAAAAAGCCATAACAAACCTGAACGCCGCCAAGCTGTTAATGCGGTTGTTATATCAAGACCTGCTGTTGCACCTCAGCGCAACAATCAGCCAAGGGCCGAGAGGCCACGAAGACAATTCACTTAGCTCCATATGACCCTGTCTCAGATTCTGCTGCAGTTATTGAAGACCAACTTGGTAATTCCGAGGGAGGCCCCGAAGAATCCCAATATAACATCACCGATGTATAATCCGAACGCCTGCTATGTTTTTCACTCTGATAGCCCGGGGCATGATACGAATGACTGCTGGATTTTGAAGAATAAGGTACAAGACTTAATTTATTCTAAGGAGATTGAGTTCGAAGTGCCTGAAAGGCCTAATGTTATGACTGCTCCTATGCCCAAGCATGGAGTGAATGCTGTAGATGAAGACTCGTTTGTGGTTTCTGTGAAAGACATTGCTACTCCATTGATGACTGTGAAGAAGAACCTTTTGTTAGCCGGTTTATTTTCAGGCTGTGGCGAAGGTTTCCATCTGTGTGCCGTCCTACCTACTGGTTGTCATCTTTTGAAGTCATGTGTCCAATGCCTGATGGATAATAAAGAAATTCTGTTTGAAAAGACTTTTGTTCCTTTGGTTCCTACTGAAGAAGTTACTATAATCACCATTTTCGACAATTCTTCCAAGGCTTCCTCGAGAAATCCTGTTAGAATTACATATGTTCCAAGAATTGCACCGTTGATCATTACCCTTCCTGGGCCTATTCCCTATACATCAGATAAAGTTATCCCTTGGCACTATAGGGCTGACGTGTATTATCATGGAGTTAAACAAGATTTGAGTACTGAAGAGGCTGATACTGACGTCAGAAATATTGTTGGATCTAGTAAAGTCACCCGTAGCGGAAGACTTTTCTCCCCTGAGATATCTCCACCAGTTGTTCGGAAGCCTGTTGTTATTACACCTACCAGTACATCTGCTGTTATCCCTGTTCATGTTCCAATTCTTACCCCTGTTGCCGAGTCATCTGACGCTCGGGGCAAAGGGATCACCGGTGAGCCTGCCCAGACGGAGGCACCGAAGAAGATTACTGTTGAAGCCTCTAGACAAGAGATGGAGGAAATTTTGAAGATCATAAAAAAGAGCGACTACAATATAGTCGAGCAGTTGGGGCAAACCCCGTCCAAAATCTCTATGTTGTCTCTGTTGCTATGCTCAGAAGCCCATGCCAAGGCTCTGATTGCTTTCCTGAAAACTGCACACGTACCCCAGGAAACATCCGCTGACCAGTTCAAAGACTGTATGGAAAGTTTAATTGCTGATAATGGGTTGGGTTTCTCCGACGCTGACTTGACTGCTAAGGGGAAGAATCATAATGACGCCCTGCATGTCTCCATTGAATGCAGGGGCACTACTCTAGCTCACGTGTTATTAGATATTGGGTCCTCGTTGAATGTTTTACCCAAGAAAGCGTTAGACCGTTTAGACTGTGAAGGGTTGGAGCTAAAACCAAGTAACATTGTAGTCAGGGCTTTTGATGGGTCCAAGAGAATGGTACAAGGAGAAGTGGATATTCCGATTAAGGTTGGTTCTCAGGTTTTTGCATCTACATTCTATGTGATGGACATTCAGCCATCTTATTATTGTTTGTTGGGTTGCCCGTGGATCCACAAAGCTGGGGCAGTAACGTCTACGCTCCACCAGATGCTGAAGTACCCAGTGAAGGGGAAAATTGTTACAATACGATGGGAAGAGGAGTACATGGTAAGCCACTTCAACTCCTTTAGGTATGTGGAAATGGACCGGGAGTTCATTGAGACTCCATTTCAACATTTTTAAGAAGTCCCCCAGACGCTGGCATCAACTGAAACTATTACTGAAGATCCTCCAATGAAGATGGCTTCCCTCAAGGATTCCCGGGTTGTTGTTGAGAAAGGTGGGTGTGCAAATTGGGGCCAACTCCTTGATTTTGCACATAAGACTAACAAGTTTGGTTTGGGTTTCACTGCAGAAGCTCAAAGGGCTGTTTGGAGTGCACGGATCGGAAGACCTCCCCTATTCATCAGCAATTCAGGAGTGAATGCCATTGGAGACGATGTTGAAGAGTCTGAATTTGACAGTTGGATCTACCCGACTGCCGACAGTGGATTAAGAAATTGGACGGCAAAGGACTTCGTCCCAATTTATTTTATTACCCAGTAATGAGGCTTTTTTTTGAATTTGTAACAGACAATTTTTAAACTTTATGGCCCGGTGTCTTACCCGAGGCACCGTGGTTTTGTTTGTGAGGGATTGATATTTGTCATCTCCATATATCATTAATAAAAGCATTGGACGTTTCTTGCATTTCAAATTTTGCGCTCCTTGTTTTTCTTTTATTATATATTGCAAAACAGCTATTTTACACACACTCACATATACAGGTCTACATCCACTCTGGATCCCACTGATAACGATTCTGCTACTTCTGGTTATGACTTTGAAAGTCCAATCAACTTAGCCGAAGACGAAGGTGAAGATGATTGCGAAGTGCCTGGTGAACTTGCTAGACTGCTACTTCAGGAAGAGAGGGCCATACAGCCGCATGCGGAGCCCGTGGAAACAGTAAATCTGGGTACAGAAGAAGACAAGAAAGAGGTCAAAATCGGTGCAAATCTGGAACCTAGTGTCAAGCAACGGTTGATTCAGATGTTGCGTGCCTATGTTGAGATCTTTGCTTGGTCTTATGAAGACATGCCTGGGTCGGATACCGATATTGTGGTTCAGCGCCTGCCTACCAAGGAAGACTGCCCTCTAGTGAAACAGAAGGTCCGCCGAATGCGCCCGGATATGTCTGAGAAAATCAAGACTGAAGTTATGAAGCACTTTGATGCCGGTTTTCTAGCAGTTACTTCTTACCCACAGTGGGTGGCCAACGTGGTCCCAGTGCCGAAGAAAGATGGCAAGGTTCGGATGTGTGTTGACTATAGGGATCTGAACAGGGCAAGCCCCAAAGATGATTTCCCTCTACCACATATCGACGTTCTGGTTGACAACACCGCTTAGCATAAGGTCTTATCCTTTATGGATGGTTTCTCCGATTATAATCAGATTAAAATGGATCCCGAAGACATGGAGAAAACAACCTTTGTTACTCAGTGAGGTACCTTTTGCTACAAAGTCATGCCTTTCGGATTGAAAAATGTTAGGGCAACGTATCAGCGCGCCATGGTCGCTTTGTTCCACAACATGATCCATCATGAGATTGAGGTATACGTCGACGACATGATTGCAAGATCCCAGACTGAAGAAGAGCATCTTGACCACCTTCAGAAGTTATTTGACAGATTGAGGTTGTACAAGCTGAGGTTAAACCCGAACAAGTGCACCTTCGGGGTGAGATCTGGTAAGCTGTTGGGTTTCATCGTAAGCGATAAAGGTATTCAGGTGGGTCCTGCAAAGGTGAAGGCTATACAGGAAATTCCAGCTCCCCGAACAAAAAAAGGAAGTCAGAGGCTTTCTGGGACGTTTGAATTACATTGCCTGATTCATCTCACACCTGACTGCTACTTGTGAACCAATCTTCAAGCTACTGAAGAAAGATCAAGTGGTAAGATGGAATGATGAATGTCAGGCCACTTTCGAAAGGATCATAGAATATCTCTAAGAGCCACCCATCCTGATGCCTCCAGTTGAAGGGAGACCTTTGATCTTATACTTGAAAGTACTCGACAATTCAATGGGGTGCGTGCTGGGGAAGCATGGCGAGTCTGGCCAAAAAGAGCATGCTATTTATTACCTTAGCAAAAAATTTACCGACTGTGAGACCCGATACTCACTGCTCGAGAAAACTTGTTGCGCTTTGGCATGGGCTGCTCGCCGGCTGAGACAGTATATGCTGACTCACGCTACTCTATTGATATCAAAGATGGATCCAATCAAGTATATCTTCGAGAAGCCTGCCTTATCCGAAAGAGTAGCAAGATGGCAGATGATCTTGACTGAGTATGACATCCAGTACATGACCCAAAAGGCAATCAAAGGAAGTGTGTTGGCGGATCATTTGGCACATCAAGCAGCGGATGATTACCAGTCTATGAACTTTGAGTTTCCAGATGAGAATATCATGATAGTAACCGACTGTGAAGAACCTGAACCGGATGAAGGACCCGAGGAGGGATCCCGATGGTCTATGTACTTTGATGGAGCTTCGAACGCTTTGGGTAATGGCATTGGCTCCGTGATCATATCTCCTAAAGGCTCTCATACTCCGTTTACCGCCCGACTATGTTTCAACTGCACCAACAATATGGTGGAGTATGAAGCATGCATCATGGGTCTTCGAGCAGCAATTGACCTTAGGATTAAGTTCTTAAGTGTTTTCGGAGATTCCTCTCTCGTGATCAGTCAGATCAAAGGCGAGTGGGATACGAAACACCCAAATCTTATTCCTTACAAGGAGTATGTATTGAAATTGCTTCCCCACTTTGAGGAGATAACCTTTGAACACTTCCCTAGAGAGGAGAATCAGTTGGCGGACGCGCTGGCTACAATGTCTTCTATGTTCAGAGTCAATTGGGACAACGAGGCTCCCCGGATTACCATTGAAAGGTTAGACGAACCTGCACATTGCTGTGATATTGAGACTAAAGAGGTAGCAGATAAACCCTGGTTTCATGAGGTGAAGAGGTATCTTGAAGCTCAGGAGTACCACGAGGGTGCATCTGTTAATGATAAGAAGTTTATGAGGAGGTTCGCGGCGAAGTTCTTCATCAGTAATGACATCCTTTACAAGCGTAACCATGACTCAACCTTACTGTGATGTGTGGATAAGAATGAGGCAGAAAGGATTATGGCAGAGTTGCACGAAGGTGCTTTCGGAACTTATTCCAGTGGACATACCATGGCAAAGAAAATCCTTCGGGCAGGATATTATTGGTCCACTATGGAAGCCGACTGTTATCAGCATTCTCAGACCTGTCACAAGTGCCAAGTCTATGCTGATAAGGTGCACATACCTCTAGTACCTTTGAATGTCTTGACCGCTTCATGGCCTTTTGCAATATGAGGCATTGATATGATCAGCGAGATCAGACCTACAGCGTCCAACGGGTATCGTTTCATCCTGGTAGCAATTGATACGAAGTGGGTTGAAGCTACTTCCTTTGCTACTGTAACCAAGAACATCGTGGCACAGTTCATTCGACACAATCTGATCTGTCGATACAGTGTACCAGAGAGGATCATTATAGACAATGGTACAAATATCAATAACAAGATGATCACCGAGCTTGGCAAACAGTTTAAGATACAGCATCACAACTCTTCTCCCTACCGGCCGAAGATGAATGGGGTTGTCGAAGCGGCTAATAAGAACATTAAGAAGATTGTGCAGAAGATGACGGTGATATACAAAGACTGGCACGAGATGTTACCATTTGCTCTTCATGGGTACCGTACCTCAGCAAGGACGTCAACAGGGGCAACCCCATATTCCTTGGTATATGGCATGGAGGCTGTTTTTCCCATTGAATTTCAGATACCCTCTCTTCAAATTATGAAGGATGCAGGTTTGAGCGAAGATGACTGGATCCAGACCCGACTTGATCAGCTGAATTTAATCGACGAAAAAAGACTTACTGTTATTTGTCATGGTCAAACATATAAAAAACGGATGATCAAGGCATTTAACAAGAAAGTTAGACGACAAGAGTATCAAGTTGGGGATCTAGTGATCAAGCGCATTATCTTACCTCAAGGTGATCCCAGGGGCAAATGGACCCCTACTTACGAAGGGCCATTTGTGGTTAAGAACATTTTCTCAGGAGGAGCTATGATTCTAACTACCATGAATGGTGACGACCTTCCTCACCCCGTCAATGCAGACATAGTGAAAATATACTACGCATAATCAAAGACCCGCTAGGTCGACTGGCCTAGGCAAAAATAAGGGCTTCCCGGCGAACCAAAAGGGTTCGGGCAAAAATAAGGGATGAAAATGAAAAAAACTGTACACCCGGCAAGTTAAAAACCTGAAAAGGTGGCTTGGGAAAAAAAGGGTATCCCGGTGGATTGAAAACCCGAAAGGGCGGTCCAGGCAAAAATTAGGGATCAAAGAGTAACACTATGTCTCATTGGATCACCTCGCAAGCAGACTTCGATATTAACTATCAAGCTTGGACGATACTAATCAATCTGATCTATCTTCAACCAAGTAGCAAAGTGATGAGATGCTCGAGGACATAAAGGAAATAGCAGAGTTGAAACCCAGTGGGATTATTCACATAGCTGTTTTGTTTAGTTTTTCGCAAATTGTGTAAATTCTATTATTCGACGGTGTTCTCTTACTAGGACGTCAGCCTCTTGTACAAAAACGCCTATTTACAGGCCAAACTTCAAAATCAATATAATTCAGTTTCAGAGAAATTTCAAACTGTTTTTCCTTTTTCTGTTTTGTTTTGCAAAGAACGTCCAATGTTAATTTTTGATATATGCATTTGACATTAATTGCTGCTCATAAAAATTTACATGCTAAACAAAAGACGGTTACTTGTAATATCAGAAACAAGGGCAATGAGAATTGTCCAAGCTTTACGGATGCTTTATCCACCAGGTACAAAGGTAGATTCAGCTGAAGAATATGGCTAGGTGCTTTCACTCTCCGCGGAATAAGAAAAGACAGTAATGATAGCTCTCCCCAGCTGAGACTTGCAACTGTGAATGAATCGGTAATATTCTCCCCAAGCAGAGTTTATCTACCATCAACACTGAAATATCTTAATATTCCCCAGCGGAGTATAAGAATATTCCCCGGCATAATACAAAATATCCCCAGTGGAGTTTGAAATTCTCCCCAGCGCAGTCTGAAAAAGCTTCCCCAGTGGATTTTGGAGAATCATCCCCAGTAGACTTTGGAAGATTGTCCCCAGCAGAGCTCAAAGGATTATCCCCATTAGAGTCTAAAAGGTCATCCCCAGTGAAGTCGCAGTTGAAAGATCATCCCCAGTGGAGTTCTTTCTATTCACAAACAGGAATTCAATCCCCCAACAGGATTCAGTAACGCCAGCAACGGTTATTCATCCCCAGCGGAATTTATCAGTGGAATCCTCTACAGAGCATCTCTTACCCACAGAGTCATTATCTCGTCAGTTTATTCCCTAGCAGAGTTATCCTCTCCTGCAGGTTTATTCTCGTAATCATCTTCATTCACTATCTCCAGCAGAAACGAAGAATTCAACTCTTTTCTCCAGCAGCAATCCGGGATTTATTTTCCCCAGCTAAAAACATTACATTTCCATACATCATGACACATGCATATACGCATCATACAACACAATCTCATTTATTTTGAGAACATTATTGCTTGATACATATCATGCATTACATACAGCTAACCTTTGCCTTTCAGGAAGGATGCGGTTAAAATCTCATAAAATTCAAAGCTATGAAGCTTTTATCTCAGTCGAATTACTAACAAGTTCTAAAATCTCAACAGAGTTATCCTCAGTTGAATTACAGACAAATTCCTAAATCTCGACAAAATCCTCCGTCGAATTACAGACAAGTACTTAAATCTCAACAAAGTTTTTCTCAGTTGAATTACAGACAAGGTCCTAAATCTCGACAAAGTTCCTCCGTTGAATTACAGACGAGTTCCTAAATCTCAGCAGAGTTCTCTCAGTTGAATTACATGCGAGTTCTTAAATCTCGATGAAGATGTTTCCCTCCAAGTCGAATTACTGACAAGTTCTTAAATCTCAACAGAATTATCCTCAGTTGTATTACAGACAAGGTCCTAAATCTCGACAAAGTCCTCCGTCGAATTACAGACAAGTTCCTAAATCTCAACAGAGAAGTTTTCTCAGTTGAATTACGGGAGAATTCTTAAATCTCAACAAAGATGTTTCTCCAATTCGAATTACTGACAAGTTTTTAAATCTCAACAGAATTATCCTCAGTTGAATTACAGACAAGGTCCTAAATCTCGACAAAATCCTCCGTCGAATTACAGACGAGTTCCTAAATCTCAACAGAGTTTTCTCAGTTGAATTACTGGCGAGTTCTTAAATCTCGATGAAGATGTTTCCCCAAAGTCGAATTACTGACAAGTTCTTAAATCTCAACAGATTTTTTCTCACTTGAATTACAGACAAGGTCCTAAATCTCGACAAAGTTCCTCTGTTGAATTACAGACGAGTTCCTAAATCTCAACAGAGTTCTCTCAGTTGAATTACGGGCGAGTTCTTAAATCTCGATGAAGATGTTTCCCTCCAAGTCAAATTACTGACAAGTTCTTAAATCTCAACAGAATTATCCTCAGTTGAATTACAGACAAGGTCCTAAATCTCGACAAAGTCCTCCGTCGAATTACAAATAAGTTCCTAAATCTCAGCAGAGAAGTTTTCTCAGTTGAATTACGGGCGAGTTCTTAAATCTCGACGAAGATGTTTCTCCAAGTCGAATTACTGACAAGTTCTTAAATCTCAACAGAATTATCCTTAGTTGAATATAGACAAGGTCCTAAATCTCGACAAAATCCTCTGTCGAATTACAGACGGGTTCCTAAATCTCAACAGAGTTTTCTCAGTTGAATTACGGGCGAGTTATTAAATCTCAATGAAGATGTTTCCCCAAAGTTGAATTACTGACAAGTTCTTAAATCTCAACAGAGTTTTTCTCAGTTGAATTACAGACAAGGTCCTAAATCTCGACAAAGTTCATCCGTCGAATTACAGACAAGTTCCTAAATCTCAGCAGAGTTCTCTCAGTTGAATTACGGGCTAGTTCTTAAATCTCGATGAAGATGTTTCCCTCCAAGTCGAATTACTGACAAGTTCTTAAATTTTAACAGAATTATCCTCAGTTGAATTACAGACAAGGTCCTAAATCTCGACAAAGTCCTCCGTCGAATTACAGACAAGTTCCTAAATCTCAACAGAGAAGTTTTCTCAGTTGAATTATGAGAGAGTTCTTAAATCTCGACGAAGATGTTTCTCCAAGTCGAATTACTGACAAGTTCTTAAATCTCAACAAAATTATCCTCAGTTGAATTACAAACAAGGTCCTAAATCTCGACAAAATCCTCCGTCGAATTACAGACGAGTTCCTAAATCTCAGCAGAGAAGTTTTCTAAGTTGAATTACGGACGAGTTCTTAAATCTCGACGAAGATGTTTCCCCAAGTTGAATTACAGTCAAGTTCTTAAAACTCAGCAGAGATGTTCTCTCAGTTGAAGTACATGCATGTTCCTAAATCTCAACAAAAATCAGGCTCCCCCAGCGGAATCCTCTACAACAACAGGTATACAAGCTCTCGCTAAGGAATCTCTTATGCGATCGACGCTCCTTCAGATGGCATCTCTAAGCCCATCCTCCCTCCGGAAATCTCCAAATGGAATCTTTAAGCCCATTCCCAACATCACAAGGCTGATACCACTTCATGCGAGTGCAAATTTCTAGGCACTCTAGTGTTCAATCATCTTCCACCTTCTGACCACGAAAGGCGTGAAAGCCAATCTACATCCTCAAGTTTAAGAAGATTGAACAGGGGCAGCTGTTGTACCCCAAAATTTTCCATCCCATATTTCTCAAAACATTGCAAGAGAAAATCTCCAAGTTGCTCAAGGTTGCTCAAGAATTGGTCAGACAAGCTATCTCCTAAGGCAGTCTATCCCAAATTAGGGTTTTTTGTTGCATCAAGATCCTTGATCCCAAATGACCCCAAGTTCTCACCAATGTCCTAATATGTTCTCAAGGTCATCCATGTCAAGTTTCAAGCCTTGCAGAGGAAGTTTGCTCACTCAATTGCTCAAAGGTCCAAAAGTCGACTGTGATAGGGCAAAAGTCAATTGTGACCTACATACAGTCAAACTTCAAGATTTTTTGTCAAAATTCTCATTTTGAAGGATATTTCATCATTTGATCAAGGGTTGATCATGATTCATCAAGGATTGCTCAAAATTCATCAAGATTCAAAAGTTGCTAAATTAGGGTTTTGCAGGAAAAGTCAACTCAACTTTGACCAAGCATAACTTTCTCATACTTTATGATAAATGACCCATACAAAGCTCATTTTGAATAAGATTCAATTACCTACAATCCATATTCATACCCCAAGATCAAAATATGCACTCACAAGAAGTTATGAATTTGGACATTATAGGTCATTTTGAAAAGTCAATAAAAACACCATTTTTTCCAAAGCTTATAACTTAAGCATGGTATATAAAAATGAGATGATACCAAAAGGGTTGGTTAGAGGACATCTCAAGCTTTCTAAAAAGTCCAAGAACACCTCCAAAAGTTCAAAATTGAAGAAGTTATGCACTGTTGAAGTTGGACTTTTTTGCAAAATTGCCAAAAGTCAATTATCCGCAAAACTTCAAATTTTTCCAAATGGGCCCATTCTTTTTCACTTGATTTGAGTTTGCATTATTGCCCACGTTCTCTAGCCTTAACCATGTGTCCATATCTCATTTTTATTATTTAATTTGATTTTTATTTGAATTAATTCATTTTAAATCAAATAAAATCACATAAAATATAAGGCATTGATAACAAATGATTTTTTGGTTGTTTTAGGCTCCAAATACAGCTATCATTGCAATCAAATTCATATCAAAGGCATTGGGTACAAAAAGATGTGATTTAGGCCAAGTTTGGAAAGCTTTTATGGAAGAATCAAATCAAATATGCAATCATTAATGTGGGAAGATTTGAACAACAAATTTTACCCTAATCCAATGTGCAATACATAAGCAAGCGCAACATACAAGAATAGGGGTTAGAGAGCACTTGTGGAGGCAGAACCAAAGGAGTAAAAATCACAAAAAAGCTTGAGATCGAAATCAAGGTTGGAGACATTTTCAAGACTTGAGACGTATCCAAATCGCTTCCTAGCCATCTCCAGAAGCTAACCCAATCCAAACCAAGCATTTCCAGACCCCCTAGTGCACTGTAAGTCCTTCGTAACATAGCTACATTCTTGATTTCGATTCGCTTTATTCTGGAATCCATTGAGTAAAATAATTGCATATTTGGGTTTTCTCGTTTCAGGTAAAATTGATCTACGTGATGGACATGGTTGTGTCCAGGAGGTTGAGACGAACACAACCCTAGCCTTAGAACTCATTTTCATAGCCTGAGGAGAATTTTGGATCGAAGTTGCATTTTTAGCTGCGGATAGAAATCCGCAGGTAAAGTTACAGTGCTGGGAGGATAGGGACGATGAGGTGTCATCCATCCATTTGTCCATTCAAATATTACGCGCTTTTTTTTTCTGGCATTTGATTTGTTTTCATATATTATGTTTCATTTGTGTTATAATAACAAAAGCAATAACTTGGCTTAGTGGTGGCCACATAGGCGTTCAAAGACCAAAAGGCTGGAGGTCAGGGGTTCGATCCCTGCCTCCAGCAATTTGCATTTTTTCAATTTATTTCAGGCGATTAGGTGCGTGCACAGGCCATATTCACACCATACTCCCTCACCAATCCAAGCGCCAGATGGCCAAAGGGCCAGATCTGGTGGTCAAATGTTGAAGGTCCACCAAAGTGCTAGTCAACGCGTGTGTACTAGATTCCAAAAGTCCAGCGGATCAGCTTCTAATGGGCCAAGAAAATTGCTTCCAACACCTCCAAATCAGGCCCAATTCTTCTACTTTTTTTTATTTTGTTTATTTAATTTAATTTCTTTATTTTAATTAATTTAATTTCTAACCAATAAACAAATTTCCTTTTTTTATCAAAATCACAAAAAAAACATTTTTATCCAATAAAATTTTAGAATTCTTTTTTTTATTAATAAATACTAACTAATTAATTTAGGTTTTTAATTAGGAAACTTTAATTTATTTTTTGTAAATATTTAAAATTAATTAGAAATCATTAGGTTTTAATTCTAATTTAATTATTTTAATTTCTTTCTTAAATAATAAAAAAAACTCTAAAAATATATCTTTTATTATTTTTTTCATCAATTAATTAATTTAATAATTAATTTAGTTATTTAATTTAGGATTTAACTTCTTTTCTTAAATAAAAACAACAAAACAAAAAAACATTTTTCTTTAATCAAAAGGGTCAAACCCTAATTCGCATTCGATTTAATTTCGCGTCGCGCTATAATTCTTTTTATCCATATTGATGTATCTGCTTCCAGTATGTAATAGATAAATAGGACCTTTTATTTATTTTACCGCTTTATTTTATTTTCAAAGGGTTGCTTTTGGCGATGTAAATACCCGACGCCTTGTAATTTAATTCCGCACCTTTAATTTCTGCTAATTACAACTGCTAGATGTTTGATAATAGGGCTTGCATGACAAGAATGAATGCCTAATTTAAAAAACAGTTAGATCACCATTAACATGTGCAAAGATAAAAATAACTGAAAACGACACACTCGCACATGCGCACTCTTAGGGTACACCCCACTTGGTTGCCTTCGTACACAGTCATTGAGTATAGGTCGTTTTAGAGGTCGCCCTCTTGTCTAAAAGATCATAGTCGCCTCGAAATGGTTGCCTCAGATATTGTATCCTTAAACAAATGATCTAATACATTAGGGTTACCGCTAAGGTGTCCTAACATTGCTTTAGTAACCGTATGTCCCTCATTCGAATTGACCCTCAAACTCCAACGACGATGCTACCTACTCACTAATAGTGGGATAACATTGTCTAAAGGAAATTAGCATAGAACGATTCCTTTTTCGAGTTGGTAGATTAGCTCTTAAGTACTTGCTCATTCCAAACAAATTTTTACACTTAAACTCCTTTACAAAACAAAGTTTTTCAAAACACTTCATTATAATCTTGAGGACAAAAGCAAGAGTTAAATCAAAGTTTTAAAACAAAAACTTTTTCAAAACCACGAGCACAAAGAAAACAATTTTGAAAACAATTGAGCAAGTACCTAAGAGCCCGTGGATAACCACGGATAGAAAGGGTGCTAATACCTTCCCTTTCTATAAATCTACCCCCTGTACTCAGAAACATCTCGAAAAAGGAATTTTTCTGTGCTTTTCTCCTTTCCTTGTTGGATAAAATAAAAGTCGGTGGCGACTCTTGCTTACCGCGACATTTTGCGAATACAAACGCAAAATGCAAACCTGCATTCCAAAAACAGTCAGTTCTTCCCACCGTATCACATTCACATACAAACATTTTGTGCTCATTGTTTTTCTTTTACATTTTATTTTTTAAGGATGGCTATACCCTTACACACACCCACACTCACAAATGAAGGTACCCCTCCATTCCATATCCCATGGGTAACGATACTGCTATGGCCTTTAGTGACTCTGAGGATCTAATCTACCAAGCCGAAGATGAAGGTGAGGAAGATTGTGAAGTACCAGGGGAACTGGCCAGACTACTACAACAAGAGGAAAGAGCTATTCAGCCTCATGAGGAACCTATGGATACAGTCAATCTGGGTACCAAAGAAGACATAAAAGAAGTCAAGGTGGGTGCCAATCTGGAACCTAGTGCCAAGGAACGTCTGATTCAGTTGTTGCATGATTATGTTGAGATCTTTGCTTGGTCATACGAAGACATGCCATGACTTGATACAGACATCGTGGTACATAATCTGCCAACAAGAGAAGACTGTCCACCAGTAAAACAAAAAGTCCGCCGCATGAGAACTGACATGTCAGAGAAGATCAAAGCGGAAGTCATGAAATAATTCAATGCTGGATTTTTGGCCGTCACTTCCTATCCTTAATGGGTTGCCAACATTGTTCCCGTGCCTAAAAAGGACGGCAAAGTGCGAATGTGCGTGGATTATAGAGATTTGAATAGGGCCAACCCTAAAGATGATTTTCCACTTCCCCACATCGATATCCTGGTTGACAATACGGCTCAACACAAAGTATTTTCCTTCATGGACGGATTCTCAAGTTATAACCAAATCAAAATGACACCTGAGGACATGGAGAAAACTACATTTGTCACATAGTGGGGCATATTCTGCTACAAAGTGATGCCATTTGAACTGAAGAATGCTGGGGCAACCTATCAGTGCGCCATGGTAGCCTTATTTCACGACATGATACATCATGAAATAGAGGTCTACATAGACGATATGATAGTGTGATACGGTGGGATAACTGACTTGAGGTTTTGCGTTTGTGTTCGCAAATGTTTCGGTTTAGCAAGAGTCGCCACCGACTTTTTATTTTATCCAAAGGAAAGGTCAAAAAGCACAGGAAAGACCTTTGAGATGTTTTCTTGGGTTCGGGGGGTAGATTATGAAAAGGGAAGGTGCTAGCACCCTTTTCATCCATGGTTTTCCATGGGCTCTTAGTTACTTGTTTAGATCACTTGCTTTTGCTTTTTCAATTGTTTGAAATGGTGCTTTGTGTGGTTTTGAAAGTATTTTGAAAATAGGCCTTTGTTTAGGCAACCTTTGTAATAATTCTTGTTTGAATGCATACAAAGGTGTTTGTCTTTTGAAAAGATGTTTCAATGTTTGAAAGTTTTGTTTTGGGAAAATGTTTTGAAATTGTGTGTGTGTTTTGAAATTAGCAAGGATGTTTGCAAATTGATCAAGTAACTAGGAGTTGTCTACCCTACTCAAAGATCTTTCCTACACATTTTTAACCCTTTGACATTGTTGTTTTACCATTGTATTTGGTGAACAACCTTGTGTTTGGATGTTAAACGGGACGGGCGTGGGTCATCGTATGACCATGATAACAATATTGCCAAGTATCTTAGCAAATTTTTTAGGGACTAGATCATTTTTGTTTAGGCAACCAAGATAGCGTCATCGAGGGACTATGATCTTTTTGTTTTGTTTTTATTTTGCCAAGATACCTAGCATGCATACCATGGCCAATTTAAGGCAACAAAGTGGATGAAACCCTAGGGGTGCTTGTGTGCATTGTGTTGTTATTTTTCATGCATTTTTGTCTTGTGTTTAGTCATGCTATTTGTTTGATTTTGGTTATCATACAAACCCTAGTTTTTACTATCATGGTATATGAAAGCGATAAATGCGTAAAATAAATCTAAGCTATTACAACATTATTATGGGGAGGGGGATACAAGTTTTAATAGGGGGTATTTGCACAAAATAACGCCCTAAAATTATTACAACCATATTGAAATATTGCACAAATAAATAAATAGACAAATACTTAAATGTACAACTAAATATAAATATGCAAAATGTTTTTGTGTTTATTTTTAAGTATGTAAAAATGGATTTGTTTATGTCTTAAAATATAAGAAAAAATATTAATTATTTTTGAAAGGGTGAAGAAACCCTAATTTTTGGTTTTAAAGAAAATATGCTTTGTATTAATTATCTATTCATTTATGTACAAGAAAATTAATAAATATATATACAAAAATGTTAAAAAATAATATTTGTGAGAAAATAATATTTTAAGTATAAAAATAAAAATGTATAATCTTTTTATATTATTTATAAGTTTATTTAAGAAAATAAAAGTATTTAACCTAATAAACTATTTTTTTGTCATAAAAAATAATAAAAATAATAAAATAAAAATGTAAAAATTAAGAAAATATTTTTGGTGATTTTTAATATTTAGAAAAAAAATAATAAAGTCAAAAAATAAAAAAAGAAATGAAAAATATGCAAAAATAAAGAAATGGGCCAAGGGGGTGCAAAAAGCAGGATGGGGGTGTCAAAAGCAGAAGCAAGCCAGGCCCAACCCAACTCACTTTGTCCCTGTCCTTGGAACAAAAACGCGCGCCTTGTTCTTCAAATCTGTATCTCCTGCATACGTGCTTAAAAACAAAAACTTGCAACATGAAAGTTATAGCTCATCATCACACGATTCTAACCATATAAAAAACTTGATCTAACTCTAAGAAACCAGGGAGAATTTTATCACCCCCAATTTCTGACCTAAAAAATTCAGCAACTTCAACATCCAAATTCTCCTAGCTCAGTTAACATAAATAAATTCTATGCATATGTACAGTTCAAGGACATTAAGGGCTACATTTTTGCTTCACAAACCTAAGCCTAATGATTCCTAAATAAGGAGATAGAAGTTTAGAAAATACCTGTTTCAGACAAGTTTGGATATGGCAATGTAGGAGTTTTGGATGAGGCCTGAAGGTCGTGTTAGCTTGCCTGAAGTTCACTCAACCTTTCCCAATGCTTGGCCTGCCTTGAACTTGCCTGAATGTGCTTGTAGAACTCAACCTGCAAAGCTTCAAAGCAAAAATGGTGAAGTGTGAAAATGGAGTTACAGTGGCTGGACATGGACTTGGGTAGTTTGGGTAGGATGTATGCAATGTGTCTGAAGTGATTTGGGACAAAACGCACGAGTGGAATTGGTTTTGGCTTGGTGTTTGCAGAAAATGCCCTGTTTTGGGTAGAAGTTGGAGTTTTTGTGCTTAAGGGTGTTTGAGAAGCTATGAGATCGTGTTTCTGGCCTTAGACAATATGTAAAACTTGTTTGAAATGAGACTTAGACTTGCTCTTATCAGATTACAAAGTTATGGACCTTTTGCAAGTTGACTTGTTTTTGAAGCAAAAGTTGGAATTGACAATGCCAAGGTTGTACAAGCTAGCTTGAGGCCTGCTGATAGTTGGTAAACCTTTCTAATATTAGTGAACTTTGTTTGCAGAAAAAGGCTTGGTCCATGGCTCAAGATAAATAATTTGACATAAAGCATGCTTTATCAAAGTGGCAATGTTATCTTTTTGCCAAAAATGGATTAATTTAATGTGTAATGTTCTAAAGCTCAGAACAAAGCCTCTAACCAATGTATTTGCATTTAATTTATGAGTGTAGAAAGGATTAGAACCTGTAAACCAATTACAAGCATGCTTTGGACAAATTTGCAAGTTGTAGCAATGTGCAAAATGCCTTGGCCAAAAGTGATAATTTGCCATTTTTAAACTTTTGATTCTCCCTAACCATGAATGATCTTGGAGAGTTCTTGGACATTTTGAAAAGCTTGTAACATGCTCTGTAATCCATACTTGAAATTCATTTTGAGATTCCACTTGGAACTAGGTGAAAAGTTTCCATGAAGATAGGTCAAAATCCTGCCTAAACTAGGGCAAAATTTCACAAAGTTAAAAGTTTCATGGACCCTTATTAACAAAATCATAACTTGAGATCCAAGCATCTTTTGGGAAAACTTTGTGAATAAAAATTGTAGATTTTGTGGAGGACTACAACTTTCATGTTGGAATTTTTCTTTGAATCCAATTGCATCATGGTTAAAAAGTTGGGAAAAGTTGGGAAAAAGTAAGAAATTTTCATAACTTAGAAAATTTCTAAGTTATGAAAATTTTCCATTTTAAACCCTAATTTTCAAAGTTAGGTTTCTAGATGAACAAGTTTCATGTTTTGACACATCTTGATGAAAAATGACCAAAAAGTCAAAGTTTGACTTTTCAGTGTACAATTGACTTTTGATTAGTTGACTGGAAAATTCATCTGTCAATCCAATGCATTTGAGATCTTTTGAACCTTGTGGTTAGGTCAAGATGATGCCATTGAGTCCTTGAAACCATGCTTGAACCCAATTGGTCATTGGCTAGGTTAAAAATTAGAAATTGCCCTTCTGCAGTCAAAACCCTAAAAATGACCATTTTGCCCTTTTAAAAGATCTGATCAAATTTCTTGAGGAGTTGTGGTCCAAACTTGATCAAATGGTTCATATGAGTTTATAATGTTGATGTGGATCAAGAATTATGAGGTTTGACTGTAAATTGGCCACAATTGACTTTTTCCCCAATACAGTTGATTTTTAGGTCAACTGTCCAATTGACTAGGCAAAAATTTGATTCAAAGCTTAAAACTTGGTATGAGAAATCTTAGGAGTCCAACATGAAGTATGAAAGTCATATTGAGCATTAAAAGTCCAAAAATCCCTGTGCAAACTCAAACCCTAATTTCAGGTCATCAGTCCAAGGAGATGTCTTGAGCTGAGCAAACCCTAGTCCTGGTCTTGAGTCCAAGAAGTCTTGTGAGGAGAAAAATGAGAGGGAAAATTTTGGGGTACAACAGATAGCATGATCACAAACTGAAGAGGAGCACCTTGATAACTTGCAAAAGTTGTTCGAGAGATTGAAGGAGTACAAGCTAAGGTTGAACCCAAACAAGTGCACATTCGGAGTACGATCCGGTAGACTTTTAGGTTTTTTCGTCAGCAACAAAGGTATTGAGGTCGATCCCGCCAAGGTTAAAGCAATTCAAGAAATGCCTGCTCCTTGTACTGAGAAGGAAGTCAGAGGATTCTTAGGACGCCTGGACTATATTGCCAAATTCATTTCTCACCTAACAGCTACTTGTGAGCCAATCTTCAAACTATTGAAGAAAGATCAAGTAGTCAAATGGAATGATGAATGCCAAACCGATTTTGACAAAATCAGAGTACTTGCAAGATCCTCCTGTTTTAATGCCACCAGTCGATGGAAGACCACTGATCATGTATCTGACCATTTTAGAGAACTCAATGGGGTGTGTATTGGGGCAGCCTGACGAGTCTGGCCAAAAAGAGCACGCTATTTACTACCTGAGCAAAAAATTTACCGACTGTGAAACCAGATATTCACTGCTCTAGAAAACTTGCTGCGCTCTGGCATGGGCTGCTCGCCCGCTAAGACAGTATATGCTGACTCATACTACTTTGTTGATATCTAAGATGGATCCGATAAAATACATCTTCGAAAAGCCTGCTCTGTCTGGGAGGATAACTAGATGGAAGATGATCCTAACAGAATATGACATACAATACACTACCCAGAAAGCTATAAAGGGCAGTGGATTGGCTGATCACCTTGCTCACCAAGCTGTAGAAGATTATCAATCCATGAAGTTTGAATTCCCAGATGAAGACATCATGACATTAGACAACTGTGAAGAAATCAGACCATATGACGGACCTAAACAAGGATCTCGATGGACTATATTCTTTGATGGGGCCTCCAATGCACTTGGTAATGGTATCGTCACTGTACTCATATCTCCAGAAGGGTGTCATGTCCTAAGATGCACCTCCGATCATATGTGAGAAAGATTCAGCCGCACTCCGCCGATAAAGACTTGTGGGTCTATTTTTTACAATATAGCCTATCTGGAACACAACTCGATTGGTTTTACCAATTGGAAAGGGCAGATGTCCACAACTGGGAAGATCTTGCTGCAACTTTCTATAAGCAATACCAGTATAATGCAGATTTGTCGCCTACCCGTACTCAATTCCAGAGTATGGCTATGGCTTCAAATGAAGGTTTCAAGGATTACACGTATAAATAGAGAGATATAGCTGGGAGAGTACAACCCTATTTGTCTGAAAGGGAGTTGGTGGATATGTTCTTAGGCACTCTATTGGGCCCTTTCTTCAACCATTTGATTGGGAGCTCATCTGCTGGATTTACTGAATTAATACTAACCGGAGAGAGGGTGGAAGCTGGCATAAAAAGTTGAAAGATTCAGAAGGATTCATATGCCTCTACATCTGTGAGAAAGCCTTTCACTGGAAAGAAGGAGGTATCTGCTGTTTACCCACAAAGGAACCAAGGGAGAGCTGAGCGCCGACCAATGGTAGGGGTCGTCATGATCCCAAAGCCAACATCTGATTAACCAAGAAGTAACCAACCGAGGGTGGAAAGGCCAGTCCGGCAATTCACCAGAATTAATATGACTCTAGCCCAGGTTTTACCACATGTTCTGAAATCTAATTTGACAACTCTGAAGGAAGCTCCAAAGAATCCCAACACTACATCCCCTCATTATCACCCAAATGGCAGATGCGCGTATCATTCCGAAAGTCCGGGTCATGACACTAACAACTGTTGGGCCCTGAAAAACAAGATTCAAGACCTTATAGATGCAAAAGAGATTGAGTTTGATGCATCCGAGAAACCAAACGTCATTTCCGCTCCTATGCCTAGGCATGGTCACAACACCAATGTTATCGAAGAAGATTTGTTTGTTACCACAATTGATGAACTCTTGACTCCACTCCTAATCATTAAGATAAACTTGTTGAAAGCTGGTGTATTCCCGGGTTGTGATGAAGACTGCCATCTTTGCTTATCCTCACCAACTGTTTTCCCTTTATTGAAGACATGCATTCAACGCTTGATAGACAACCAAGAGATTCTGTTTGAAAGTGCTCCTGTTTCACCTGTTCCTGTTGAAGACGTTTCAATCATAACCATCTCCGCCAATCCTTCCAGGGTCCCCAAAAGACTCGTTAGGATTACATCAGTTCCAAAAACTACTCCTCTTATAATCACAATGCCCGGGCCGGTCCCGTATGAATCAGACAAAACAGTACCGTGGAATTACGGTGGAGACATCTACTACCATGGTATCAAACAAGATGGGCTGGCCGCCGAAGAGATAAGCTCCAAAGAAGAAAAATCTGACATTAGCAATATTTTCGGAACCAGTAAGATTACCCGTAGCGGTAGAATCTTCTCTTCAGAAATTGCCCCTCCAAAGGCAGTTTTTGGACCCGTGGTTATTCCAAAGGTTACCTCCGTACCAATAATCATATATGCAAGTGCTCATGTTAACAAAGACGACACAACCCCTGCTGTTATCCCTACCAACACTCCTATTGCTGAAATTCGAGGAAAAAATATTTAAGAAGAGCCTGTCCGGATGAAGGCTTAACCACTGACTATCCCCGAAACCTCCAAGAAGGAAATGGAGGAGATCCTGAGAATAATAAAGAAGAGTGAATACGACGTAGTTGAATAGTTGTGGAAAACTCCCTCCAAAATCTCCATGCTAGCATTGTTACTATGCTCAGAGGCACATGCGAAGGCTCTGGTAAAGTTTCTAAAGACAGCCCATGTGCCTCAAGAGACATCGGCTGACCAATTTCAAGATTGCGTAGCCAGCTTGACGGCTGATAACGGCCTAGGTTTATCTGATATTGATCTGACACCAAGGGGGAGAAAGCACAACGAGGCATTTCATGTCTCCGTGGAATGTAGAGGAACAACTCTGGCCCATGTCTTGGTGGACACTGGCTCATCTTTGAATGTTTTACCGAAGAAAGCTCTCGATAGATTGGACTGCGAAGGACTGATGTTGAAACCCAGTTACATAGTCGTAAGAGTATTTGATGGTTCAAAGAGGATGGTCCACTAGAAGGTGGACATCCCCATAAAGGTTGGGACTCAGACTTTCAACTCAACCTTCTATGTAATGGACATCCGCCCCTCTTACTCCTGTCTGCTAGGACGTCCGTGGATCCATAATGTCAGTGTTGTCACCTCTACACTACACCAGATGTTGAAATACCCGGTCCATGGAAAGATTATCACTGTCCACAGAGAGGAAGAGTATATGATTAGCCACCTCAATTCCTTCTGGTATGTGGAATTGGACGGCGAATTCATTGAAACTCCTTTTCAACATTTCGAAGAAGTATCTCAAGAGGTAGAAGTAAACAAGACGGTGTCCCAGATCCCTAGGATTACAAGACCTCCACTCTGGATGTCATCTCTAAAGGACTCCAAGGTAGTAGTAGTGGAGGGAGGATGCACCATCTAGGGGCAACATTCGGATATTCCATATAAATCTGACAAGTTTGGCTTATGGTTTACTTCAAGTGCTCAGAAGGCTGTGCGCCGTGCCCGTGCTGCAGGGCCACCTTTGAAGATTATCAACCGAGGGATCAATGCAGTGGAAGATGGTGAAGAAGATTGCAGCTTGGAAGATTGGATATTTCCTACTGTCAACGAAGGACTTCGCAATTGGGAAGCCAAAGACTTTGTCCCAATAGCTTTCATCTCTCAGTAATTTATATTTTACATTTCTGTTGGACTTGTAATATTCACAAACAATTTTCACATTTAAAACCTTGTGTCTTACCCGAGGCACAATGGTCCATTTGTAAGGGTTTTTTATTTCATCTTCATATGACATTCAATGAATCATGGACGTTTTTCACATACAAACTTTTTGTGCTCATTGTTTTTCTTTTACATTTTATTTTTTAAGGATGGCTATACCCTTACACATACCCACGCTCACAAATGCAGGTATCCCTCCATTCCATATCCCATGGGTAACGATACTGCTATGGCCTTTAGTGACTCTGAGGATCTAATCTACCAAGCCGAAAACGAAGGTGAGGAAGTTTGTGAAGTACCAGGGGAACTGGCCAGACTACTACAACAAGAGGAAAGAGCTATTCAACCTCATGAGGAACCTGTGGATCTGTGTACCGAAGAAGACATAAAAGAAGTCAAGGTGGGTGCCAATCTGGAACCTAGTGCCAAGGAACGTCTGATTAAGCTGTTGCATGATTATGTTGAGATCTTTGCTTGGTCATACGAAGACATGCCAGGACTTGATATAGACATCATGGTACATCGTCTGCCAACAAGAGAAGACTGTCCACCAGTAAAACAAAAAGTCCGCCGCATGAGACCTGACATGTCAGAGAAGATCAAAGCGGAAGTCATGAAATATTTCAATGCTGGATTTTTGGCCGTCACTTCCTATCCTCAATGGGTTGCCAACATTGTTCCCGTGCCTAAAAAGGACGGCAAAGTACGAATGTGCGTGGATTATAGATATTTGAATAGGGCCAGCCCTAAAGATAATTTTCCACTTCCCCACATCGATATCCTGGTTGACAATACGGCCCAGCACAAAGTATTTTCCTTCATGGACGGATTCTCAGGTTATAACCAAATCAAAATGACACCTGAGGACATGGAGAAAACTACATTTGTCACACAGTGGGGCACATTCTGCTACAAAGTGATGCCATTTGGACTGAAGAATGCTAGGGAAACCTATCAACGCGCCATGGTAGCCTTATTTCAGGACATGATACATCATGAAATAGAGGTCTACGTAGACGATATGATAGTGTGATACGGTGGGAGAACTGACTTGAGGTTTTGCGTTTGTGTTCGCAAATGTTTCGGTTTAGCAAGAGTCGCCACCGACTTTTTATTTTATCCAAAGGAAAGGTCAAAAAGCACAGGAAAGACCTTTGAGATGTTTTCTTGGGTTCGGGGGGTAGATTATGAAAAGGGAAGGTGCTAGCACCCTTTTCATCCATGGTTTTCCATGGGCTCTCAGTTACTTGTTTAGATCACTTGCTTTTGCTTTTTCAATTGTTTGAAATGGTGCTTTGTGTGGTTTTGAAAGTATTTTGAAAAGAGGCCTTTGTTTAGGCAACCTTTGTAATAATTCTTGTTTGAATGTATACAAAGGTGTTTGTCTTTTGAAAAGGTGTTTCAATGTTTGAAAGTTTTGTTTTGGGAAAATGTTTTGAAATTGTGTGTGTGTTTTGAAATTAGCAAGGATGTTTGCAAATTGATCAAGTAACTAGGAGTTGTCTACCCTACTCAAAGATCTTTCCTACACATTTTTAACCCTTTGACATTGTTGTTTTACCATTGTATTTGGTGAACAACCTTGTGTTTGGATGTTAAACGGGACGGGCGTGGGTCATCGTATGACCATGATAACAATATTGCCAAGTATCTTAGCAAATTTTTTAGGGACTAGATCATTTTTGTTTAGGCAACCAAGATAGCGTCATCGAGGGACTATGATCTTTTTGTTTTGTTTTTATTTTTCCAAGATACCTAGCATGCATACCATGGCCATTTTAAGGCAACAAAGTGGATGAAACCCTAGGGGTGCTTGTGTGCATTGTGTTGTTATTTTTCATGCATTTTTGTCTTGTGTTTAGTCATGCTATTTGTTTGATTTTGGTTATCATACAAACCCTAGTTTTTACTATCATGGTAAATGAAAGCGATAAATGCGTAAAATATATCTAAGCTATTACAACATTATTATGGGGAGAGGGATACAAGTTTTAATAGGGGGTATTTGCACAAAATAACGCCCTAAAATTATTACAACCATATTGAAATATTGCACAAATAAATAAATAGACAAATATTTAAATGTACAACTAAATATAAATATGCAAAATGTTTTTGTGTTTATTTTTAAGTATGTAAAAATGGATTTGTTTATGTCTTAAAATATAAGAAAAAATATTAATTATTTTTGAAAGGGTGAAGAAACCCTAATTTTTGGTTTTAAAGAAAATATGCTTTGTATTAATTATCTATTCATTTATGTACAAGAAAATAAATAAATATATATACAAAAATGTTAAAAAATAATATTTGTGAGTAAATAATATTTTAAGTATAAAAATAAAAATGTATAATATTTTTATATTATTTATAAGTTTATTTAAGAAAATAAAAGTATTTAACCTAATAAACTATTTTTTTGTCATAAAAAATAATAAATAAAAATGTAAAAATTAAGAAAAGATTTTTGGTGATTTTTAATATTTAGAAGAAAAAAAAATAAAGTCAAAAAATAAAAAAAGAAATGAAAAATATGCAAAAATAAAGAAATGGGCCAAGGGGGTGCAAAAAGCAGAATGAGGGTGTCAAAAGCAGAAGCAAGCCAGGCTCAACTCACTTCGTCCCTGTCCTTGGAACAAAAACGCGCGCCTTGTTCTTCAAATCTGTATCTCCTGCATACGTGCTTAAAAACAAAAACTTGCAACATGAAAGTTATAGCTCATCATCACACGATTCTAACCATATAAAAAACTTGATCTAACTCTAAGAAACCAGGGAGAATTTTATCACCCCCAATTTCTGACATAAAAAATTCAGCAACTTCAACATCCAAATTCTCCTAGCTCAGTTAACATAAATGAATTCTATGCATATGTACAGTTCAAGGACATTAAGGGATACATTTTTGCTTCACAAACCTAAGCCTAATGATTCCTAAATAAGGAGATAGAAGTTTAGAAAATACCTGTTTCAGCCAAGTTTGGATATGGCAATGTAGGAGTTTTGGATGAGGCCTGAAGGTCGTGTTAGCTTGCCTGAAGTTCACTCAACCTTTCCCAAAGCTTGGCCTGCCTTGAACTTGCCTGAATGTGCTTGTAGAACTCAACCTGCAAAGCTTCAAAGCAAAAATGGTGAAGTGTGAAAATGGAGTTACAGTGGCTGGACAGGGACTTGGGTAGTTTGGATAGGATGTACGCAATGTGTCTGAAGTGATTTGGGATAAAACGCACGAGTGGAATTGGTTTTGGCTTGGTGTTTGCAGAAAATGCCCTGTTTTGGGCAGAAGTTGGAGTTTTTGTGCTTAAGGGTGTTTGAGAGGCTATGAGCTCGTGTTTCTGGCCTTAGACAATATGTAAAACTTGTTTGAAATGAGACTTAGACTTGCTCTTATCAGATTACAAAGTTATGGACCTTTTGCAAGTTGACTTGTTTTTGAAGCAAAAGTTGGAATTGACAATGCCAAGGTTGTACAAGCTAGCTTGAGGCCTGCTGATAGTTGGTACACCTTTCCTGATATTAGTGAACTTTATTTGCAGCAAAAGGCTTGGTCCATGGCTCAAGATAAACAATTTGACATAAAGCATGCTTTATCAAAGTGGCAATGTTATCTTTTTGCCAAAAATGGATTAATTCAATGTGTAATGTTCTAAAGCTCAGAACAAAGTCTCTAACCAATGTATTTGCATTTAATTTATGAGTGTGGAAAGCATTAGAACCTGTAAACCAAGTACAAGCATGCTTTGGACAGATTTGCAAGTTGTAGCAATGTGCAAAATGCCTTGGCCAAAAGTGATAATTTTCCATTTTCAAACTTTCGATTCTCCCTAACCATGAATGATCTTGGAGAGTTCTTGGACATTTTGAAAATCTTGTAACATGTTCTACAATCCATAATTGAAATGAATTTTGAGATTCCACTTGGAACTAGGTGAAAAGTTTCCATGAAGATAGGTCAAAATCCTGCCTAAACTAGGGCAAACTTTCACTAAGTTAAAAGTTTCATGGACCCTTATTCACAAAATCATAACTTGCGATCCAAGCATCTTTTGGGAAAACTTTGTGAATCAAAGTTGTAGATTTTGTATGGGACTACATTTCATGTTGTAAGTTTTCTTCGAATCCAATTGCATCATGGTGAAAAAGTTGGGAAAAGTTGGGAAAAAATAATAAATTTTCATAACTTAGAAAATTTCTAAGTTATGAAAATTTTCCATTTTAAACCCTAATTTTGAAAAATTAGGTTTCTTGATGAACAAGTTTCATGTTTTGACACATATTGATGAAAAATGACCCTTGGCACTTGATTTTGACCAAAAAGTCAAAGTTTGACTTTTCAGTGTACAGTTGATTTTTGATCAGTTGACTGGAAAATTCATCTGTCAATCCAATGCATTTGAGATCTTTTGAACCTTGTGATTAGGTCAAGATGATGTCATTGAGTCCTTGAAATCATGCTTGAACCCAATTGGTCATTGGCTAGGTTAAAAATCAGAAATTTCCCTTCTGTAGTCAAAACCCTAAAAATGACCATTTTGCCCTTTTTGAAGATCTGATCAAATTTCTTGAGGAGTTGTGGTCCAAACTTGATCAAATGGTTCATATGAGTTTATAATGTTGATGTGGATCAAGAATTATGAGGTTTGACTGTAAATTGGCCACAGTTGACTTTTTCCCCAATACAATTGATATTTAGGTCAACTGTCCAATTGATTGGGCAAAAATTTGATTCAAAGCCTAAAACTTGGTATGAGCAATCTTATGAGTCCAACATGAAGTATGAAAGTCATATTGAGCATTGAAAGTCCAAAAATCCCTGTGCAAAGTCAAACCCTAATTTCAGGTCATCAGTGCAAAGAGATGTCTTGAGCTGAGCAAACCCTAGTCCTGGTCTTGAGTCCAAGAAGTCTTGTGAGGAGAAAAATGAGAGGGAAAATTTTGGGGTACAATAGATAG